>PDNC01000040.1:0-194437 GCA_002572885.1 Blastomyces parvus
TGGGGAGCATGTGTTCTAAGGGATGGGTGTTTGCGCAGTCGGGCAGTTTTCAGTTCATGGCTATGGCTGTGGAATGGAATGAATTGTTGCTTCGTCCCGTTTCGGTTTTTGCTTGTTGAATTCTTTTTTTTTTTTTTGTTTTTTTACCTTCTTTCGGCTCTTGCGCTTTAATTATTTGCTTGATTGCTCACCCTTCTTTCTTCACTTACTTCGCTTGATTTGCTCTGCTTTATTTACTCGATTGGTATTTAGCTGTAGCTCTCCCGATTCTAATGATTCTCCTTTTAATCATGATTGTTTTTATTTTATTTGATTGTTTTTTCTTTCTCTTCATGCTCTGAAAATCTAACTCTATTCTGATTACCTTTCGTTTCGTTTCGTTTCGTTTCGTTTCTTTTCTTTCTATTGGTTTTATTTTTCACCTTTCTAAGGTTTAAAAATTGAAATAGTAAGTAAGACGTGAGAGCGGGATTGAATTTATGATATTTTTCTCCAACTTTGATTGTGTTCTGGGCTATTTGAACTTCTTCATTTTTTTTTTTTCTTGATTCAAACAAAATTTATAATCTAAACATTGGATTGGACATTTCATAACATGTCTATAAATACATAAGATACTACAATTATTAAAGAGATTCTCTTAAATTCACAGTAATGAATGACTGCTGAAGCTAGCTAGTGATGTCGATACATTGGACCAAGAATCCAAATCACGTGATTATTTCGGCCGCGGCTTTCTCTCCAGGAGCAATCATTGAAGCTACGCAGACAGCGCCGGTTGGCAGACAACATATAACGGCGAGACGTCACAGGGTGCTAAACAACCAATACGTCCTCACTCACGTTGCTACCTAATGAGACTCCACAGGACCATCGATCACATAGCAATCACTGCAGCCGGACCCTCCTTTCAACTGGTAGCTTAAACCGAGCAGCGCGTCTTCTCTCCCTTGACATCAAATCGAACCCTCCGCATATCAGCCCGAAAACCCGGGTTAGAAAGCCGGGGCTTTCACATCACAACCTCTCACATACATACACATACACGGAGAGAGATCCACTCCACAAACGCCCAACAAAAGAAAGACAAAAATGTCCAGCTCCCCACCGGCCGCCCCCCTCTCCCTCCCCCCCTCAAACCCCAACCAGCCCGCCAAAAAACGCCCCAGCGCCAGCGCCGCCTCCCACAACAAACGGCAACGCGTGCACCCGCTCAGCCAAACCTCCTTCCCGGCCTCGCAGGACTCGGACCCGCGCGTCTACAGCGCCAGCGCCACGAGCGTGGTATCTGAGGCGGATGGCGGGAGCGTGACGGGGAGCTTTACGGGGTCGTTTGGGGGCGGGAGTGTGGATGGGAAGGGAGGGAGGAAGAGGAAGAAGGGGACTGGTGGTGTTGGGAGAAAGGGGGGCGAGGGCGAGGGGGAGAGGGAAGGGTCGGGGAGTTTGAGGGGGACTGTTGTTGATGGGGGTGGGTTGGGGAATGAGGAGGGGGATGGGGAGGAGGAGGGCGATGAAGGGGATGAGGGGGATTTGGAGGATGGGGATGGGCATGGGGATGGGACGGCGAGGGAGGCGGAGGCGGAGAGGAAGAATCTTGCGTGAGTTTTTGCTTTTTCGCTTGCTTTGTGCTGTTTTTTATGTCCTGCGGTGTTTTTATTCCTTCGAGATTTTATATGCGATGTGTACTATGTTTTGTGCGGAAGCTAACCTGGCAAAAACGATATGTGACAGGATTCTTATCGACGCATTTACGCCCGCTCAATCGTCGCGGTACGACTTCTTCAAACGCGCTAAGCTGAATAAACCCATGGTGCGCAAGATTGTGAATCAGACGCTGTCGCAGTCGGTGCCCCCGAATGTCATTACAACTATTAGTGGCTACACGAAAGTGTTTGTTGGAGAGCTCGTGGAGAAGGCGCGGACGGTACAAGAAGAGTGGGCGGACGCGGCAGATAGGGCTGCGTATGAGGAATATGAAGCTGCATTGGCCAGGGAAGAGGCGGAGGAGGAAGCGGCGCGAGTAAAAGCTGAAGCTGAAGCTGCTACTGTTGAATCTGCGCAGTCTACACAGCTTACGAACACGGTCTCAGATACCCTGGCGCCGGCGCGGACCTTCGAATCGAGCAGCAGTACGACCGAACCAGGCTTGCCTTCTATGGTTAAAACCGAACCGAAAGCGAATGGAATGGTTGTTGTGAAAGAAGAGCCATCCTCCGCTAACGACCTCAAGATGACTGACGCCTCTGTTCCTCAATCCACCATCAGTACCACCACCACCATTCTTCCCCCTCTTTCAACGCAGCCACAACCGCAGACACAGCCAATCCCGCAAACCCAACCACGAACAGATCCAACCGTCCACACCCCACCAGCATCTCAATCCTTCACATCCACAATCCCCAACTCAACCTCCACATCCCCCGAATCACGCCCACCCCCCAAGGCCAAAAAACCAAGGCCCCCCTTCGAACCGCCCCCAAACCCGCATCGGGGCCAGCTCCTCCCCGCACACCTGCGCGAGGCGCTTAGACGGTATAAGCTGGATGGCGAAAGTGGTGGTGTTGGGTTTGGCGCGTTGAGTATGGGTAGTATGGGGATTAAGGGGTCGTTTACCTGTGGTGTTCGAGGGGTTGGGGGGAGGAGGTTGTTTCAATGAGTTGGTATCAGTGGTGCGCCGGTTTTTACTCCCGTCCCTTCTCCCATGATGGATTCGTATTGATGGATCCCTTCTTCTTCTTCTTTTATTTTTTTTTATTTTTAATGCTATTTGTGCATCAGGCTGAAACGATGGATGCATTTTGTTTTATCTGGGGGGGTTTGGCTGCGGACTTTTTGGACTTTGTGTTTTGGCGTGTTGGGATGGGCTTGGTTTGGTTTGGTTTGGTTTGGTCATATCTATTCATTTGAACGCAAAATGGCATGGGAATATCGGAGTACGTTAGAGGGAACAAAGCGGACTTGCTGTACTTTAATTATTTTTATACTCAACTAATGGCACCATTTTTAGGGATGAAATGAGAAGTCCGATATGTTCTTCGTTTCCGGACGATATGCGCATTTTGCTCCCGACTACTTAGTTGCGCCGCTGGATTAGAGTAACAGGGGACATATTTACTTAGAGCTGCTACGTTCTACCCAGATGAGTAGCGTCTAAAGGGGCAAAGGGGCTAATCCCCATATCTTTATTCATAAAACGGAATTGTCCGGGAAAATAAAATTCCAAGGGAACGAGTGGGAAGTTCATTCATCGGTGTCAATTCTCCCCCTTTCTTTTGACAATGAATGCTTAGCAGCACCTGACAGGATATGGCAAGCTGAAAAGTATACCCATTTCCATCGTTGCCTTGAATGTATTTATTTATCATTACTTTCCATTTTCTTCGATTTTCCTTTCCTTCTGTTTTGCTCAATGCAGCCCTCTGAATTTGTGCATGCATACATGTTTGTCTGTACACATTCTCTATAAAATGTTGTAGGGGTAGTCGAAGCAGGGTAGCGTTTACCCGCGTTGACCAGTATGGGCACATAAAATCAGGTCTATGCTAAAGGGAAAGATGGAGCGCATGAGAGGGACCGATAAACGTGAGGGGGAAGTTGAAGGGGTGAGAAATAGCAGAGATGCAATGCGGAGAAAGATGCGAAAGGAGGAGCAAAGCAAGGCTGAGCAAATCTTAGGGGAAAAAGAGAAAGAAAAAAAATTGAGGACTCCCACGCCATTTCAAGAAGTAGAGTACATGTACAGTTTTGAAGCAAATACAAAAGATATCTTTAATATAACAAAGAGAGAAGGGAAGTTTAAAAGGGAGCTAAAAAAGATATTGAGAAACGAAAACTAAAAAAGCTCGTCTTCAACTCATAGCTGTCTCTGCTTCCTCTTCTTCTCCGCGACCTTCCGTTTATACTCCATCTGTCGCTCTTTATTCCGTGTCTCCCGCTCAATGGCGATTTCGTTCCTTCGTCTATTCTCATAGGCAATCGCGTCCTTAAGCTCCTTCTTCGTCAAGCGGGATTTGAGGGTCCCATCAGCGTGCTTCTCGACCTTTTCGTTTTGGCCGGCGTAAGCTTCCATCTTCTTACGGGTGGAGCTTACGGAATTTTGGAAGCGGGTGACGAATCGGTCTATGAAGCTGACTTTAGGCACGGGTTCGATTTCGACCGGGGCTTGGCCGGGGTTACTTGTTTGAGCTTCGAGGATACGCACTTTGGGTTCAGAGACGGTGGTCGTGACCGTAGGCTTGGACAAGGGCGCCATTCCGGTAATGGCGCGGAAGGAAGGGTGGCGGAAGGCGTAGGACTGGCCGATTGCTAGCACTGAGGTTGTGGTGAAGAACATCTGGAGGATTCCCGGTAGGAAGGATGTACAAACGGTCGATAGAATTGGGAGGCCGTAGAGCATGATGGGTTTGGCCATCATCGCGGTGGGGTCATTTGCAGTAGCGTTTTCACCACCAAGCTAGTTCAAGATTATTAGAATAGTTGAATATATATGTAGAGAGAGAGAAAAAAAAAACAATGGGGTAGGAAATGGAAGAGTTTGAATTAAGCGGATGAACGAACCCTGAATGTGTAGTGCATTATGATTCCAGTGGTGATGGGCAGGATAAAATATGGATCGTGCATTGTGACATTAGAGAGCCAAAGAAAGGACTCCGAATCTAATCCTGGTACTGGCAATGCAGCCATGCCTCGCAAGACTCTAAAGGCGCCGAAACTGAGTGGAAGCTGAATCAAGGGAAAAGCCAGTTTCCTGAGCTTTATACCGTATTCTTCATTGATGAGTTTCCGTTTCTGTAGCGTACGCTGAACGCCGGCAGTGTCGTTTTCTCTATAACACCGTTGGAGCTCCGCCTGGATTGGTTGAGTAAGGTGTTTCACAGCGGTTACTTTGGCTGAGGTATCGGACGCATCCATGGCAAATTTCAACACGGCCACACGGAGCAGCACCGAAGTCGCTATCGCAGCACCCCACCATGGAAGTCCGCCGTAGATATGAAACGATTCCAGGATAGTTTCTATTATCCGTGAGGGACCCCAGCCGTAATCTAAACCGATTGCCTTTAGGTAACCCAGCTTTTCGGGAATCTGGGAAATGTCCACGCTCGCGAGGTCCACGCCAGAAAGTGAATCAATTGACTGAGCACCGGTAGATACTGGCGCATTTACAGCAGAGTCGATAGGTGCAGATGCGGCAGGCGCAGCGACCGGGCTAGGCGACGTCGCGGTAGAATTGAAACGATAGGACGATGCACCGGCGGAAGGGAGGAGAGCCGGGCTCCATGATGCCCGCATCAGGCCAGAAGCATTGTGTATCGACGTCCGCGACCGTAATTGGAATGACTTCTTTGCTGTAATTGTAGAGAGCTAGAAGGAATTAAGGTAATTAGTAAAAACTGAGCTGCCGCAATTGCGACGCATGTGCAATACCTAGGTTGGAGGAGGGAGACTGACAGATCGGGAGGAGTGTTGTGAAAAGGGCAGTGTTCGTTTTGTCCCGCCAGACACAGCGGCCCACGGTCTGACAGCTGCC
Source organism: Blastomyces parvus (assembly GCA_002572885.1). Classification (NCBI taxonomy): domain Eukaryota; kingdom Fungi; phylum Ascomycota; class Eurotiomycetes; order Onygenales; family Ajellomycetaceae; genus Blastomyces; species Blastomyces parvus. The sequence goes on from PDNC01000040.1 coordinate 5,528, forward strand.
TTGACCAGCATAGTAGAAAATGGATATGAGAGCCGTGCAATGCGAACCTGGCGTGGTGGGCGGGCTGTTGGGCCGTGGAGTGGTTTTTGGTTGGTGTGAGGTCGACGTCGGCCAAAAAATTTGATGAGGCTCCGGAAGTCTCTTTTCGAACGTTCCGGGGAAGGTTTGCCGGCGCCGCAAAACCATCGAAGCCATACTCCGGAGCATGAACATTGAACCCAACGCTTTATATACAAGGGCGGACAATAAATATTACAAGAAGCAAGACGAGTGGTATGGTTCGAAGAGAGCTTGTCTACAATAGTCATTGGTTTATTATTTCTATCCTATGCTTGTTCTGCCGCCCAAGGTTGAAAAGGTAGCGTAAATCGCACAGTACATGCACACGGTAGCAGTCGTGGAAAATAAGCAGCAGCCAGGAATTTCTTAAGACGCCATTCGCCAATCCCAGATTTTAGCCCTGATATGTAGCAGGGGGGAGAATGTACAATAATAGAAATGCCAGTAAAAGAGTGAGAAAGTGTAAAGACCCGATGTCCCCAATATCTCTAGAGGGTTGAAATGCACTGCCATTCTATCGTCAAATGGAATGTATCGTGGGCCTTTACTCCATCGAAGTCATCGAATCCAGATCAAAATGATTCCGTGGCCGTCTTTCACGCGGGGCCTCACGGACTTCAATGCCAGGCCCAAGAGGATACGATCGCCGATAAGTGGGAAATATCTAATCGGGATTCCTTAGCATGCACTCTGGTGAAGGTAGATAGATACCTCGAACGGAATGTCGTGTCGCCTTTCATTCGCCATTCTCACCACGAGGTGCGCTCATTCCGGGAAAGAATAACATATTAAACAACATGGAATGCCTTACCTTGGTGCCAGACCATCCTAACCTGAACGCAGCCTCATGCGCCAGCAATTCACCAAAGCCCAACATCAGGCCATTGACAAATGGAAGAAGTAGATTGATAGCCGCGCCTCGTAGTAAGCCCCAGAACGTGGGCGGCTTGTAGAGGATTATAGGAGAACTCGAGGAGGACAGAGGTGATGAAGATAGCTCGTTGTTTGCTGAATAATTTTCTGAGTCGGAGGGTAGGGTCAAGGCGGAATCGTATAGCTCTATCCGCGATTGCGAATCGTCTCCAGACGCCATTGTTGGAGCTGTGTATAGTATGGATGGAGGAGGGGGAAGAGGAAGAGGAATAGCGGTTTCGATCGAGCACAGCTGGGAAACTATTACGATAGGCGGCGTATAAATCAGAGAGATAAATGGCAATTGGACTGGAAGTGTGAGATATACCGTGTATCCTATATGGCATATGGTATATGGTATATGGTATATGGTAGCTTGAGTATCTCGTCCATTGATTTCCCTTGTCGATGATCAAAGAGAATGCGGAACCAGCCAGAAGTCACCTGACCCGGATGCATCCGTCACCATAACTACAGAGTCGTAGAATCTCAATCAGATTTTATTTGTTGCTTTGTTTGGGCTCGGATTGCAATTTCATATCAAATCGCATTTTCTACATATTTCCCAGTCAGCACAACATGAACTACCGCCAGCCTGTTGCATTTGCACCCAATTCCGAGTCCTACAACTCCGCCCTATGAACTGTCGCTGTCAGTTTTGCCAGGCAGCCGTGACGTCTTGCTTAGGTCAGCAGCTTTCTCCCAGCTAACTCGTCCGTTGGAGCTTGCAACGACAGCTTTGTCTTCATCTTCCTCCATCCTATCTCCCGCTATTCAATTTCTGTTTTACTTGCCGGTGAGAGTATTCTCTGGTTAGTTGCATTTCAATACCCTAGTCCTGCGGTGAAGCGGTTGCCGGATCCTTTCAACCGCAGCACCTTCGAACATAAAGCGCCATGGCCCCTCCTCAAGCGGAACAAGATGATTTGATCTCCCAGCTCTGTGGTATTACGGGGATGTCTCCGGCGGAGGTAAGTTTCTTTTCTATGATCGCCTGTAATTTTCATCTTCAACCCCCCTCTTATTCATTTCGCATATTTCGAGCAGGCCAAGGAGTACCTATCGACAAATAATTGGGACATCGAGGAGGCAATGGCGGATTACTATCCCGAGCAGGACGATACCACGCGAGATGATGCTGAGTCTTATGATGAACCAGCACAACCTTCAGGCGGTCGAACTCTTGGTGGCACGGCGCCTCCTCCCTCATCCGAGCCCGGTGTGCGGAAAGCTCCCAGGAAGAAATTCGCAACGCTTGGTGATCTAGGCTCAGGCGATGCTGGAGGTCATGATCATAGTGATGATGACACCGACGAAGGGCAAGACATGTTTGCTGGAGGTGAGAAATCAGGACTGGCTGTCCAGAACCCTGACGATATCAAGCAGAAAATCATCGAGAAGGCAAAAAGGTGAGAACCTCGCTATTCACAACCCCACCTGCCCACTGTTGTCGTGTGGTTAACATGTCTTCGCTATCAGGACAGCACCAAGACCGGCCGACGAATCTAAACCTAGAAGTTCCCATTTCACTGGCGCCGCTCGGACTCTAGGAGGCGACGATACACCGAGCCAGTTCATCCCAGACCCAACTGCCAACCGCCCTCAACCAGCCACCCGAGTTAGTCGAACGCTTCATTTCTGGGCAGACGGGTTCTCTGTAGATGACGGCGACCTCTACAGATCTGACGACCCTAGAAACGCAGAGATATTGAATGGCATCCGACAAGGGCGAGCGCCACTCTCGATAATGAACGTGCAGGTTGGCCAAGAAGTTGACGTGGAGATAAAGCAACATGACGAGAAGTACGTGAAGCCAAAGACCAAGTACAAACCGTTCTCTGGGAGCGGACAGCGACTTGGCAGCCCAACGCCGGGTTCGGGGACCAATTCGCCTACCCCCGTGCCTGCATCAGCAGCAACAGCAGTAGCAGAAGAGGCCAATAGACCGGAAGGTCCCAAGATAGATGAGTCGCAACCTACGGTTACATTCCAAATACGATTAGGAGATGGAACGCGTTTAACTACCCGGTTCAACACCACAAATACGATTGGTGATATATACTCGTTCGTGGCTGCTGCGAGCCCTGCGAGCCAGCAACGGGAGTGGGTGTTGATGACAACGTTCCCCAGTACCGAGCTGACTGATAAAGAAGCGGTCATAGGGGATCTCAAAGAGTACAAGCGTGGGGGTGTGGTTGTACAGAAATGGACGTGAACATCCAACAGTTTCTATGCGATGGAATGCTGACTATGTCTCGCATTTTCTACTTCTATACTTCTTTTATTGTTTGCGGATCCAAATGCATGCTAAAGCAGGGACATGGATACTTCGCGGAGCTGGGAATCGGGCAGCCAGGGTTAACAAATTATAGATAGAACAATAAACAAGTAAAGACGGCTTACGGGCAATTGTACGGAAAACCACGACTTCCTTAACAAAATAATTTATCATTCTGTGATTAGGGGCATTCGATGTAAGTTATCATGCTTTATGCTATATCGATGTACAGTTGCTCTTCACGGAGCCAGACGCGGGGATGCGCTGCCAAATGACGCCACTCTGATGCTTGATAATCCAAAAAATAAAAAATAAAAATAAAAAAAAGACAACCAAAACACACCACCACCTCCACCAACAACAGCAACAATAGAGAATCAGTCTTAGATACTCTTCGATAACAGTGGCTTCTCTAAGTAATCAAAACTAACAAACCATGGCCTTGGACGGCGTCAAAAACATCGTGTTGGTAAATATCGATCCCTTCCCTGCCCCGCTCCGCTCCGCTCTTCGCCGCACCCCTCATTGTCCCTTATCGATAAACACAAAACAACCACAGCAGCAAAGCAAAAGCTCCAGCACCCTAGCTTCTCAATCAAATCCCAAGATACCTAACTAACACATTTCTCGTGAAACAAATCACAGGTCTTATCCGGCAAAGGCGGCGTCGGCAAATCATCCGTAACCCTCCAACTCGCCCTAGCCCTCACCCTCCAGGGCCGGTCTGTGGGCATTCTTGACGTCGACTTGACGGGACCCTCCATACCACGTCTCGTTGGCAAGGAGGATGCGAAAATTACCCAGGCGCCTGGCGGCTGGGTGCCCGTTTTAGTACACCCTGCTTCTTCCGCAGCTTCGTCCTCGTCCAATGCCTCTATACAATCTCCGCTCCCTCACACCTCCAGATCCTCCACCGCAGGCGGCGAAGTTGCCGCTACAGATGCAAACCCAATAGCTACAAATACAAATACAAATACAGATACCCAACCACAGTCCCACCAGGATGCAAACACACCCCGCGCCTCCCTCCGCTGCATGTCCCTCGGCTTCCTCCTCCGCGACCGCGGCGACGCCGTAATCTGGCGCGGCCCCAAAAAGACCGCAATGATCCGCCAGTTCCTCACAGACGTGCTGTGGGGGGAAACAGATTACCTACTCATCGACACCCCACCGGGAACCAGCGACGAGCACATCGCTCTCGCGGAGCAATTGCTCACGCTTGCATCCACAACCAGGACCCGCGATGCCACCCCCGCACAGCAGCAGCAGCAGCAGAACAAGAAACCCTTCCTCGCCGGCGCCGTCCTCGTCACGACCCCACAAGCCATCTCGACGGCAGATGTGCGCAAGGAGCTCAATTTCTGTGCCAAGACGTGCATTCCTGTCATTGGCGTTGTGGAGAATATGTCCGGCTACTCGTGTCCGTGCTGTGGGGAGGTGAGCAATGTGTTTTCGAGCGGTGGGGGGAAGGTTATGGCGGAGGAGATGGGGGTGAGGTTTTTGGGGGCGGTGCCGATTGATGTCGGTTTTGGGGAGATGGTGGAGGGAGTGAGGGCGGCAGGGGAGGGAGAGGGTCAGGATTTGTTGGTGGAAAGGTATCAAAAATGTTGGTCTAGGCCGCTGTTTGAGGGGTTTGCGAGGACAGTTATTGAAGAGACGGAGGGGCGGGGGTGATTTGTAGTGATATGTTGGATATTTGGGTATTTTTCTGGTTACATTGGGTCTGTATTTTCCAGCGAGTATATTACGATATTATGTTCTATACCACATGCATTTTCGGATCTTGGACAGGCTAGATAGAAAGGGCGAAAAATAGGTTTCATGGAATGAAATCCATTCGTACTGTACAAACGATTGATTTCTAAGTTGTTAAGTGTGTTGTAGTATGAATAGCTCGCGCTCGATGCATTGTATGTGCTAACTACCAATTTTGGAGAATGACATTAAATAATGAGAAAATAACAGTGTCCAAATAAACTCGCAGCAAGAGAACCTCCTAGTAATTCGTATACGTAAATCGTTAGATATCATTGAGTTGCCTTTGAAAACGTAAAATCCGAGTAGTTGGATATAGGCTCCGTGGAGAGGATATAATGAGACAGAATAACTCCAATGCGCCATGCCAGCAATACCGAAGGGATTTCAAATGTCTGAGTTATAAAATGGAGGGTTAAGCACCAGATGAAAACATAAAAGGCCAGGAATTGATTTCTAAGAAACGTTAGCAGACATAATGCCTGAAGAAACGTAATCGCCCTGTCGCTGTAGAACCTCACGAAGCCGCATTTCAGCAGTCTGACAAGCAGGAGAGTCGCCCTCTTGATCTAGACGATGGCCTATATTTCTGAACCAGGCCAGCCATCCTTGCAAATCAGCCAGGAGGGATAATCTTTCAGCTAGGATTCGGTGAAGGGATTCATCCCCAGGAGGGTCCACTGAATAATCCTCAGTATGCCCAGAAGTCTCCAGATGGTAGGACTCCCATGATGTATCCATGAAGTATGTTCCATCTGCCTGGGCATCTAGGTGAACCTCAGAAACAACAGGCTGAGTTGACATGCTGTGTCGATGCTGCTGCCTCTGCTCCGTCTCTCGGCCAAGCAAAGCCCAGTCAAAACTATGTCTTGAAGGTTTTGCTTCTTTTGTTGTCTGGGATGAAGGTGGGGCCTGTGCTCCAGTGGATGATAGATGACTTGTTGACAGAGCATTGTGTCGAGAGAATATCTCCTGACCCCAGGTAGGAGGCATGGCTGGTCCATATGGTGCCAGGCCAGCATCTTCGGGTGCATTGGCGAACGAGCGATATGTTGAAGCGAAGCGACTGTGCCCGTCGACTGTACTCGTATCCTCACCGAGAATGACGACGTTTTGATCAACTAATCTTTCGTTACTCGAACTAGCCTCCTCGACAGGGAGTAGACCATGATCTATCGATCTGTTCGAGGCACGAATTTCTCCTAGAGGAGGCCGGTGGCTTCCATACTCGTTTGCAAGACTTAGTTTGCTTCTTCCGCATATTTCAGCGATTGCATCCAAAGTGCTTTGAATATCAGGTTCAATTGCTCTTAGAATACCATCAATGCCGAAGTCCTGAACGGATGGTAGCTGGGCAGGTGGCCTATCTGAAGCTGATCCGTTTGCTAGCATACCCGTACCTCGTGACATTGCAGATGGCCGTGTCTGAGCATCAGTTTCGGCAGAGTACGTCCTAACTACCACAGGCTGGGAAGGTAAAGATGCTCTGCTGCTGATAGAAGTGGTATGTCTATGGTTCCGCTGAAACGGGCGCGGGAGACCATTCAGTTGGCGCAGAGCTGCAGTGCGACGTGCAAGGATGGACTCATCAAGAGGAGAAGTCGTAGTTATGGGAGGGTCGAACAGGCGGGCCCGCCCACGAGAATTGGCGGGTGGGTGACTGAGCCACGGGTTCGGGGGGAGGGACGAGCAAAGTCCCTGGGTGTTGTTGTTTTTGTTGTTGCTGTTGTCTGACCTGGCCTCCATATCGGCGACTATTTTATGGGAGGGGCAGTCCTATTATAGCTGGCAGGAAGATAGGGGCTGGCCCCGTAATATTGCAACAGCGCTCCACTTGTACAGCGGTAATTTCGTCGAAAGCATGCAGGTATGTCCTGGGGGGGGTAGAGCTGGCGAACAGCTGGCTAAGTTTTGGGCGAGGGGGAGGGGGGAGAGGGGGCCAAGGTTACGAGGATTCAAGCACTCGATAAGACCTACATTGGTCTGGCAGAAGAGAATGAACCGGGATCCATTCAAGCTGCATTGCTTCAGACAGCGCAGCGCCTGTCCACATCCACGAAGCTGGCGAGATGCAGAAGATGAGTTGTCATCGCGATTCTTAGCGGTTGGACGTTGGGGGAGGACAAAACGGGAAAGGCGGGGTTGATGATTAGTCATCCAGACCCCGGATTATCTTTGTGCCGTACTCCGTAGATCCAGCTTCCTTTGCCCAGGCCGAGATATGAGGCGGAGGCCTTGGGGGAGAGTGGACACCAGTGAACACCAGACACAACCTCTACGGAGTAATCATGGAGCAATTGCTGCAGCTCTAGCAGATTTAAGCCAAGAGATAAGAAGGTCATAGAACAAAAAATGACCTCCCGATTTTATGTTCGTGCACTCCTCCGTCGCGTTGTCCGTTACCGGCCCCACAACTGACCTGCCTTGTGTATAGTTCGGCGACTCAGACGACTCTGACCATGATATAGACGACGCCAACTACACAGATTCCAATCTCCCCTTCCCTAAACCTCTCTCGCGCTCCTCCTTCCTCTCCCCAGACTTCGACCCTGCCACCTTTCTCTCCTCTCTAACCAATCGCCACCAAACGCTCTCCGATCTGCAAACCGAACTACGCGAGCTCAGCCAATGCCTCAACAACGAGCTACTCGACCTCGTCAATGAGAACTATCAGGATTTCTTATCACTAGGGAGCGCGCTGAAGGGCGGCGACGAAAAGGTTGAGCAAGTTCGAGTTGGACTGCTAGCGTTCCAAAGAGATGTGAAGGGTATACGGGATGGGTATGAGAAGAGGATTGATGATATTTCTGCTCTCCTGGGGGAGAGGAAGGCACTGAGGAAAGAGATTATGCTTGGGTATGGCCTGCTGGACGTTGAGGAGAGCCTTGGGGAGCTGGAGGAGAGGCTTATGCTCATCGATGGGAGGGAGAAGCGGATAATGCAGATGGAGACTAATGGTGGGGGTGGCGGTGATGGCAGCGATGAAGACTCGGATGGGATTATCGAAAGCGAAACAGAAGAGAGTGATGGGCCCGAGGATGACGGTGATCTGAGTGTAAGTGGAGGTGACAGCGGTCGCGCCCCGATGGTATCCCTATCTAGGATCGACCGTCACATACGCAAGTATTTATATATCAGGGCGATTTGTGGGAGGGTGGGCGAGAAACATCCGTTTATCGTCCAGCAAGAGGATAGAATGGAACGAATCAAAACTGCCCTCATGCTGGATTTGAAAACTGCATTGCAGCAGACGAAACGATATGAGAAGAACCGGGAGCAAAAATTACAGGTTATCCTGCGCCTGTATGAGCTTATCGGAGAGAAAACGGACGACCTTACTGACGCAGAAACAGCTATGAAGACGTTGGAAATCTAGGACGTAATTTCCCGTTTCCTCGCTGGTGGATAGGACAAAATAACGGCTGGGCATGATCACGGAGTTTTGGGAGTTATGTGTGGGTTTATTTATTTCTCTTTATCAAAGGATACCATAGAACGCCATGTATTTAAACACTGGAAATGAAGACAACTATTTATACAATCTAATGTGATTCAATGTCCCGTCAGGGCATGCATCGGAGGAGAATCCGGACTTCTGAAGTCCCCATTCAAACTGAAGCCGGGCGCGTGGGTTGAGCTCAAAACCTATTTTATACAATATCAGCATGCTGCACAATCCGACTCGGGATTTGGATGGACTTACCACTTCCAACACGTCCTTCGACGACTCATCCAGCATCGAGGCATCCTTCTTCAATTGCGAGATAAGAGTGACAATATTCTGCTTCAGCTGCTCAGGCGAGAAGCCCAACTGTCCAATTGCCACTCTGACAACACCCATTCTTTCCCGGTAGGACGTTCCTCCACGCATGTCCCGCACCGTCTTCGCAATGTTATCTACCACAGTGCCCAACTTGGCGCTGGGCATCAGGCCCTTGGGACCGAGAATCCGGCCCAGCCCAGCCTTGTTCATGGCAGCTAGACTGGACGTGTGGCAGATACACAGGTCGAAGTTGATATTGTCCTTCTTGATTTGTTCGAAAACTTCCTCCTGACCAATTACCTCGGCGCCTACTGAGGCAGCTTCCTTTGCAGCCTTCGAGTCTGGAGGACAGATCACGCAGACGCGAGCGAGCGGCTGGACGGAGTGCGGAAGGCGGACCTGGTTGCGGAGGACAGCGCCGCCTCGGGCCGAGCGTAATCGGACGTGAACTTCGTATTTGACAGATGTAAGTGGTCTTCCAACTTCGAATGCGCGGATCCATCTAGAATTGTAAAAACAAAAAAACAATTGGGGATTTTAATTAGCATGTTTGATCGTGCAAAGGCTATCGTTCTTGTAGAGAGGTAATCAATTGGGCTGCAGAAGACATACCTCATCGCATCGCAAAGTGTGAATTGGATCGCCTCTTTCATATTATGCTGGATATAGGTCTTGAACTTCTTCTTGGCCTTGGTGCTTTTCTTCGCCTTCGCTCTAGTTTGGGCATTTCTTGCATGCTGTTGTAGAGGACATAGGAAAGGGAGGACGGCCGCAGGGCTGGGTCGTATCGAGGGTCGGAATGCAGATACAATGCCTCTCGTCAGAGACGACATGTATCTACTGGGGGTCGCCATTGTGGCCGGCGTAGAGAGGGTAGCTTTTCTCGACAGCGGGTGTTCGTTGGATTTTATCTCGAGCTTGTTGCGGAGGTTGAAGCGGAAGTCGAAAACGGAGAGTTTTGGTCGGAGAAATGTTATTCCGTGTTCACAGATCATTTAGCTTAACTTTGTTGCTTCAACCCCATAACATCAACATCACCCCAAAGACAGGACGAGAGCGAGCAATCACCAACGATATCCCGATCACAGTAACTATGGCATGGGTACGATCTTCAGTCGGCGGAAGATGGGAGGGATGTACTATCCCAATCTAAGTCAGTCTTTTAGGTGAAAGCATTTGCGCACTAGAAGGATGTCTATAGAGCTACCCGGCAGCTGCTTTGCGTTTCTTCCCTAGAGCTGTTGATGCTGCTCAAGGTTGATAGATACAGGTCGCCTTTGAAACAAGTCCTTAACTGATATTGCAGTTTTGCCGTCTGGAAGCAATCACTGCTGCTGGTGTCGACATCTTTTCCTTTCCACGTTATCATTTCACAGAGCTAGCAGCAATCACGACCGTTTCATCTGCTATTTTTTTTTCCCTGAAAGAGAAGCCAGTGAAGACTCGGTATATGGAGCGAGTTCATGTTAGCTAAAATGCTATTGCCATTGAAATTTAGTCCATCAGACTTTCATACAGAAATGGAGGTGAATTTGCTCTGCTAAATAAGACGATTCTCTCACACCCTTGACAGCCAACCAGCACGTATTAACATACGCGGCATCGCACACAGCGGAGGTTAATCCAGCAATATCTGGCAAGGCCCAGAATTTCAATGCTGACAAGAGAGAGTGTTGGCCCTGCGAAGATCGACATGTATCGATATGTATTGGCTGCAATCATTTCTGTGAGCGACATATCTGCTTGGCTGTAGGCCTCACCTGCAAGTGTTATAACCCCGCACCAACGGAACCACATAAATATGGTTTGTTATGTTCAACTCCATCCACACAAGCATTTAAAGATTGACATCGGAGGATCCATATACTTGATATCTAACGTATTCATCACCTTTATTCGGGGATACGCCAAGTTCTGCTGAGCCAAGAAGAGAAAATGCTGTCCCCATCTTCAACCGTTTTACTCCTGATGTTAGGATGTTTGGTGCGCACTCGATATACATCTACCGACCCAAAAGTGGAGTTGATACTAACTGATTGCTCTTCAGGCCGGCCTTGTCGCAACAATTTTCAGCGCGTATGAATAATCTCTAGCTATCTCAATACGTTTCCCGACCCTAGCTAACGATTCCACTTGATAGCTATGCATGGTTCCGTACCTCAAAGTACTACCTTCCGCTACCAATTCCACTCTCAGGAATGGCAACATTCCTCCCAGTTTTCACGGCCATTCTCATCCCGCTGTTTACCAACCTTGGCACTCGCGGTCGGAGGCGGCGATCAGCCACAGCATTGCACGGTCACACTGAAATTGGCAGATTTATGGTCATTCTGGACCAACTACTTACAATAATCCCGACGACACTGGCTACTTTTGCAATATCTTATTTCGTGCCTGAAGATATCGTTGGATGCCGTCTTGAGAATCAATGGCAATCGTTTTACTCTAGTAAAAATGCCAACGCTATCCGCTCCATCCAGGATCGCCTCCAGTGCTGCGGTTTTAGAAGTACGCGCGATAGAGGGTGGCCGTTTCCAGGCGGTTCTGATCAACGCGATTGTACTGGTACCTTTGGATATACCCGGAGTTGTTTTGCTGGGTGGCGGAGCACACAGCAAGAAGCTGCTACTATGATTTTCACGGCAGCAGTTTTGAGCCTGGTCATGAAAGTGAGTGTTGCGGCGGTATTATGTTGGGGATGGGATATTTGCACACAAAATTATCAACTGGGGTTTTTACCGTGTTTATATATCGATATGAAAAACTTGCCAAAGACTGATTGTTGAATAGTTCATCCTGTGTTCCCGTCAATACGGTCCATCCGCCACCAGCTACGCACGACTACCTTATCATGAGATAAATGGAGGTACTGAAAACACAAACGGGACACAAGCCAGTAGCTCTCAGCGTAGGCTCATCACGGACGCCCGCTACCGTGACGAACAAGATGAAGAGGAACGCCATAGGGTGGACTCACCAGCCGCTCCTCAGCCACCAAATGTAAATGCCTTTGGCGTTGCAAATGGCCAGGAGGACGCGCATAACGACGTGGACGACAATTACAACACTGGATCTCCTGGTGCATTGCACATTTCGAACTTGAGGCTATGAGAAGAATTGGGAGTTTTTTGTTTTTTGTTTCACTCTGAAAAAACGATTGTTCTTTTCTTTTAGTTCAGCAATTTGTAGGTTCCTTGTGTCATTTCCTTATGACCTCAACTTTACTCTTCTAATTATCAACTTTTAAACTGTCTCTCCCTAAATTGTCATTTACTATGTTTGCGTTTTCCATTCTCCCTTCTTGCCCCCTTTTGCTATTTGTTTGCACAAATCTATCTAGGATTCAAGTCCAAGCACAGCTCCAAGCTTCGATGGTTCCTCTCATCCACTTCCTGTATCTGTTCCGTCCACCCAACAACGGCAGGCTGAGCATAATGTGAAAGTTATCGACGGGTTTGGTGATTTGATTTCATTAAAGGGGATTGAGGGTACGTACAGGTGTTTCCACATTTTACCTTTGAGTCTCCCCTTGCGATTATGCCCTAGACCACACCTGTTGGAAAGCACCCGTGTCATAATTAAATAAATATGAGAAGAAAATTCCACTAACTAAAGGTCATCTCTAACTAGTTTAAACAAAATTGCTACCCCCATTAGGACCCCTTGTTAAAAGTTTTGATATATCTAATTGCCCAATAAGTATCCTCAAATGCTGCAGGGTTATTAGTGACATAATCTGCACAACTCATCGCACGCGATGCACACCCATCGGTAGACGACCATACGCCTCCCGCCCAATCCCCACAAAAGGTGATGTTGATCACAATTCTCAAGTTCACAAAGCTCGCATCAAAACTACAGTCCCCTTCAAACACCGCAGCGGGCACCGCATTCCAGGATTCGGGATTCGGGAAACCATTTTCAATGTCCTCTGGGATCTCGCCGCGGGGGAAGAACCAGATTTTGATCGCGTTTGCCGTCCACAGCGTTGCGTATACACCACCGCCTATACTGTTCAGTCCGTGCCCATATGAACGTGGGTCATCAGCCACAACGCGGCAGCCCTGGTTGGTATATTGGCCTGGAGCGTTGACGTCGCAATTTGACGTTTGGATCTGGCCCGCAAAGTTGCTTCGTTTGGATATGGTGCAGCCGGGCCCCGTGTGCAAGACCATACCGTTGCGCGAGTTTAAGTGGACGCCTTCGTATATGTCGATTTCTCCCGTCGTGGGCCATGAAGGTCCTACCATCCAGAAGGCAGGCCAGGTGCCGCAGGTCGAGTTGGGTACGTGGAGGAAATCGGCAATCACCAGGCCTTGGTTGTAGGATCTCTTGCTGGCGATGCGGACGCTGGGCCGGCCCATCGGGGTGATGTTGGTATGGTCAACGCCTAAACGGACGACGGGATAGCCATTCATGGTCGTCTTTTGGACTAGGCCGGCAGCGCGTGCCTGGCCTTCTGGTAGGTATTTGACGTGGCCATTAGTGGGATCTGGTGCCGTCCAGAAGTCAAAATTTGCAAAGAAATCATTCGGGTGATAGTGCTCAATCAGGTTATATGCACCTATAACCCGATGTGCGAGTAAGGAAAAGAGAATAGTACTGAGGGGATTCATTGGAGAAGAAGTATAGCGGGCTAGTAGCGCCAAATGATCGGGTGATCTCCTCCCTGGACGCTGCAATTCGATATATATGGTGTGGAAACCGGCGTCTAAGACATATATGACGGCGTAGATAGCAATAGACATTAGGTCTGGGCTGCAAGGTAGGTACATGTACTGCATCCAATTTCAATAGCCATTGGTTCAAGCCAATCCCAGGAAAAGGCAATAAAGATTGAAAATGATGGCAGGCATACGGTTATTTTGTAGCTTTCTCAGATCGAGTTCTCATTTGAATATCAATTGTAGGCATTGTGGTTTTCTGTAAGACTGTTTAAACATAGGTCTTTAGTAGATGATGTGGGGGGTGGATGCTACGGCCAAATTCTTATAGATGCCTGGGTCTATTTCCCCCACGAAGCTGGAGAATAAAACCAACACCCTGATAGAGTTGCTATCTCAGGAGTATGGTTCTAAGTGGCCATCTGGCATTGTTAAATTAGTCGATGCACCAGTTCGCACTCAATAAGGCACATAGCGATGACGCTTCCATGTGTCTTAAATTGGACCAGGCATGAAGTGCAACAAAGGCCACAATCTACTGACGCGCTGAAAGAATTTCGTGACCCCGGAAATCGTAAGGTTATGGGTATTGATTGCTAGTATGTTTCGAATGTTCATAGTCATTGTTTGTGGGAGAAGGCAAGGATGATAGATTTTTTTAAGTCAAAAATTTCCTTACTGTTCCTCATATTTTACTATCCGAGTGTCTTTCTGGAGTTTTATGCGAGCAACGTAGGTGCATACATTCAAATAGAAGCAGTTGCGGATCAATCGAATAGTATATGCGAGGCTGGCCTCGTTATTGATACAAAAACAAAAGGAAAAAAAAAACTTTGCGTACCTATTTGAAAATCCCTACCACTTTCTCGATCGCATCATTATCTGCAATATCCTTCGGGATAACATCTGCGACTTTCAGGATATCGATAACCCTACTAACAACTGAATTATCGACGCCTCTCGTTCCCCCCTTCACAAACCGTACATCCTTAAGCCATTCCCTAGCATCAGTTTCATTGTATGTGCAACCTAATTCCCCAGTACCCAACAATTTGACCACGTTTTCCCTATTGGCCTCAAATGCAGCAATGCCACTATCCAATGCCTCCAAAAGTTGGGAGAGTCTCGTATCCTCTGCTGGAGAAGGAAATGTGGAGGTTGAAGCAGCAATGTGCCATGAAGGCCAAGGAGTAAAGATCTCCCCAATCTTTTTCAGTGGAGGGTTCGGGGTTGATTCCGATGGATGAAAGAATGGTTTAGTAGTAAATTCTTCCCACATGAAGAAATCGGCAGACGGTGCTAGAGGCGCATCTTGGGCTGTAGGGTCGCGGCCGATAACACCATCCCGAAGTGAGGGGAAAGGTCCCAGTATAATGGGCCTAAGCGGCGAAACAGTCGACGACCAGTTCTGTTGTTGTGCTAGAACAAAAGACATGATGTGAGAGCCACTAGGAAACGGCATTGTTCGTTAGCATTCCGTGCGACTGCCACTGACTGGATCGTGAAACGATGGGTTGATATTAACTAACCTCCCTAGTCGGCTCACCCCGACTCGTCCCCCTTTCAAGTCGCCCACGCCGTTGATCTCATTTCGGTCCCTGCCTGTCACGATGGCCCATCTCAATGGTGTTTCCACCCATTCTCCTACCATTTTATACCCCCCATCTACGTCACCTTTTTCCAGCTGCGCCTTGCCTACGAGTCCGGCGACCCAGCCCTCAGTTAGCCCAATGCCGATATCGATCTCATTTTCGCGAAGGGAGGTAATCATGTGTCCAGTCCCAGAGGGAAATGCCTTGATGGTCACTTTGAATGGGAGGGAGGAAATAGCCGACTTGAGGGCAAGGTGAAGAGGAGTTAGGTAATGCTCTGCACATCACATCGGTTTAATGTTAGCACACCCTTCCCAAAAACTTGTATGCTGGCCACTGGCCGTTGGGAAGTGAAGGTTTAAAATTTCCAACAAACTGTGGGCAAAGTGAGCCTACCTGGCACATAGCCAATCCTGATAGTGCCCTCGGATGAAGCCATGATTTCGATTTGGACTGATTTTTTTGCTAGTGGAACGCGAATTAAAGTGCAAGGAATAATCCTTTTACTCCGGACAGAGAAGAGTAGAAAGCCAACAGCCTCAAAGGGAGCCGCATTGCCGCAGCCGAGCTGATTCGGAGCTAGCCGCGGGGCAAATGTGTCCACGAGTGGGTCCGGTTGGGCTGCGTGTGGCACTAGCCGCAACTCTAATTAAGCAGAGTTAACTAGTTAACTACCCGAAACTCAATGATGCATCAGAATGGATGTTTACTTTTCCACAAAGGCTGATCATTCTTGATGTTAGATAGGAATACTCCGGCGCTGAGTTGAAGTAACCATTGAGTGGTAATTTCCATTTACCTCTGCAAGTATAAATTCGACTTTGGGGATCCAATATGAATCATTCAACACCCCCATACGTTTTCGAGAATTATATCTTGACTTCTTTGAAGGCGAGTTTAAAGCGTGCGTTTAGCTGCAAGGAATCACTCTGATTATCCTCAACCATGACAGACACAAACCATACCACCCACCCGCCTGAAGGCTCCCTTGTCGGGGATAGGGATTCAACAACCGGCGAAACCCCTGTCGACGTGATATCAATAGCCCGAGATCGGTATGACAACTGCAAACCGATCTTCACCAAGGATGCCATGCGTGATTTTTCCCGACAGTTGAAAGCGGTAGTTGATGGACAGAGCAGCGTAATCTCAGTACGCGGACTGGATGGTCGGATGCGGGTTTTCCAAGTGTCGCCTGATCGGTATACTCTCCTATACTATTGTTTCTCTTGTTTTGATGTTATGATAGTTGGCTGACTATTGGGCATGGTCGTGCTGAACTAGCGAACCGAAAATGGAGTTCAATCCTATACAGGATTTGGGGCGTCTAGGTGTCTACCAACTTGAAATCTTTCCTACCATTGACACCGAGCTCAGCGTTGGGTACACTAGGGAACAGATAGGCCGCAATATTCAGCCTATGGAGAAGGTTGAACCATATTTTAAACAGACTGTAACGAAATGGGAGGCGACAACAGCTTGTCAGCATCTAAAAGCGACTCTTAAGGGATTACTACAAAGGAATCCTAACGTACGCAAAATCGATAAAATTGTTGCATATGCATGTGGCAGTCTCTCTCGGTTTGAAACAGAGGAGTCCGGCAGTTACCCGTCTTTGGAACCCCGTCCTCATTACCAGCATGCACTTGTCATGACGCTACTCAACGTTCTGCAGAACGAACGAACGGATAGGGACACCGAGCAGATACAATGCTATCTGCAGGATCCAATTTACACAGATCCTGAAAAAGAAATGCTAGCACAATTCAACCTGGAAGTTGTTGATAGCCCGGAAGGGTTCCTATTGACGGACGACTCGACGGCTGTGCTTTCCTTCGCACCTGATGTACCAGCCAAACAAATTGTGCTAGACATTTCTATCCCTTCCGTGATAATATGGTTTAAAAGCGACGAAGACGATTTGTCCGTACCATGGTAAGGGTTTTTCGCCCCCCAATCACTAAGTCAACGGTTCTTAGAACTGTGCTAACAATTTTTCAAGGGCGGACCCGGATAGCCCCCGCGCCAGAAGGTTGATTGACGAATACTACGATGTAGTTGACTTTCAAGATCACGAAAGTCGTTTCGGGACGTCCTTTTACGTTAAGCGGGCTTCTACATGAAAGGCCAAAACCTACGAATTTTCTGGGGAAACATAACCTGGTTTACCGCCAAACTGAGCTACGAAACAATTTCAACCCTATGGAGAGGTACTGTACCTTAATTACGACGGCGATGTTGTAGTGCTTTTGTGATGGCTGATTTTTATGAACAAGAACTGATTTTTAAAGATCAGAAGCATGAACGGACCGCTTACCTAGCTAGTTTTAAGATCATTCAAGAAAAGTTTAATTAAATTCGATATCGGTCTAAAGATTTATCAACATTATAGGCAGAAATGGACAAGGAAAAGAGGCCATATATGAAAAAAAGGAACGCCAGGTCTATGAGTACGTATCGGTCATGCCAACATATCAGCCATAAAACAGATATGTTTCCATAAACTAGCCAGTAGTAGCTTTCCCTTTTACGACAATCGTACATCCGCAGACTTCATGCCCCATCTATCATCACCATTCTCAAACCCATTAGCTGCTGCCACCCTCTCCACATCATGTTTCACCGGAATCCCATCCCCGAACATCCAATATTGTACTCCAAGATAACAGTCACAGCAGCATTGTAAAATTCCACAAACCTTGAAAGCCCATGGAATAGAGTCACCGCTGAAAAAGAAATACCCCATCTTCATTGCGTCTCCGAGGATCCATGAGCCGAGCACCGAGACCCGGAATCCTTTGCAGGATTGTGCGCGCTGGTTCGAGATTATCTGTGGCACTGGGAGGAAAGCTTCTATGCCAAGGCCGGCAAAGCCCAGGAGGGCAATGTATTGCTTCGAGCTTGAGATGGGTCGAAATATGACGTGGATAACGAATAGGCACGCGACGAAATAAGACAGAAAGCTCCAGTATCTGTAAATCATCGTGGCGAGCATAAGTTAGCAGTAAACTATAGCGAAGTGCACGATCATCCATTGTTTAAGACCTGAGATACACCAGGAGCCGAGCCAGGGGATGAGATACGTACGGTCGGTTAGCTCTCCACTGCCAAAAGTTATACGGCCTCGAAAAGTTCGTCCCTAGGATTCCCGCTTTTTGGCCGCTAAACGGCGCATGTTCGATTCCGTCTCTTATTCCAGTTGGTGCTCGATTATCTAAGGCAACTTTTAACAAAACCAGTTGTACCCCAATCATCACGATCGCTTGGAAGAGCAAGGCATGCGAGTAATAGGCGCCGAACCAGTAGAACACCCTGAAACAATGGCAAATTCGTTAGATAGGGGAGGGAAAATACGGAGATTCGAAAATGGGGAGGGTCCTTCTTGTACAATCCATGTCGGAGAAAAGGGGGGCAATAAAACGGAGGTTGACGCACTTTAAGATCGAGGCAACGAGCATTATCAAAGGGATATCCAACGAAAATCCAGCAGAACTTTTCGTCCTATGTATGCTATATATTTGATCCGAATATGACGTTAAGGGCGAGAGAACGAGGCTACGGAAACACCTTTTTGTCAGAGTCTGCATCCATCTGCAAATTGGAGGGCTATAGTAGCATGCGTACAAAACTGGCGCCCCATAGTCGAGAATGAACGACATGAGCCACATTATCACTTCCGCTGTTTATCCCCTATCGTCGCTGATATTTTTCGTGCTTCTCGTTAAGTTTGTAATCGTCCTTTTAAACCACCGCCGCCGTCGAGGTGCAAAGCGACTCAAAAGGGTATCTGTGTTATACAAAAGCTCTCATTTCCGTGGGCATATAAAGAGGTCGAGGGGATTGGAGTGCTGTCCCAAAATTTGTGAACGGTTCTCAAATGAATGGAACCGGACGTCCAAGCCCACGCGATTGCCGTCAAGCGAATGGAATAGCTTCTGAAACTGTAGATTCTGTTCGTGAGACAGGTTCTTCTGAGACGCCGGAAAAATGGCCAGCCGCCGGGAGCGCTAGGCGACGTGCGTCGATGGGGGTCCCGCTTGGCCCGAGTGTGGTTGGTCTCGGCGTGTTCGTGTTGAAGCGGACGGCACTGCACAGCGCGTTGACTGTGGCTGATGCTAATTGACAGGCACAGCGAAAGACATTGAAGCAATTTACTGTTTCCCTTTGATGGCCATAATATGCGTTCTTTTCGTCCCGATTGTTCGACGTTGAAACCTTGTAGCCGATCATGCATCATTATGTAATCATTAGCTAATACGCATCCTGCCAAGCCAGCTCCACAGGCTTGGCATCCACGGAGCCGCAAACATGAGGCTATCTCGACATCATCCCATCAACATGGACCACGGCAAGTTACAACTACTGGTTTTCTGCTTGGAGTGAAGCTTGATTGCTGGTTATGCCTGTGCGCCTTGTATTTAACGGAAGAAAGAACTGTTGCACAGCTATACTTAGGGTTGCCAATAGGATCGATTCGAACCACTGCTAAGGCTTGCAGGCTTGCATCCTAGCTACATAAAAGGAGAACCTTCCCTCGATCCATGAGTGACTTCCTGGAGAACAAAGCAATACCATAATGAGCAGGACGGTGGTCATCAGTTTCGCCCTCATTGGGTTTATCTCCTAGAGCCTGCTCGACCGTGCTCTATCCAGGAATGCTGATCTTTCAGGTACTGACTGGCTCGAAGATCTCCGGAGCGAGCATGTCCTTCAAAGTTCTCCGCTCTGGCAGCCCTGCCGCATAGTCGACCAAGCTCTCCGCTGGCTGTCTCAGATTTAATTTCTTGATATGTGACTGTCCGAAGAAATTTACCGACCCAAAGACCTCCGGTATATCGCGCCGCCTTTCGAGTTGGGAGAACATGGTTTGTTCCAATCACCTGCGTGTAGTATAGATCGGTCAGCTACGTGTGTATTTTTTGAATGCACTCGTTCGATATGTGATATCAATGAGGTTCGCAACGAGCTAGGAAATTACCTTATCTCCATATGAAACGCAGGTCTTTTCTCCCAAGAAAATGGCGCCGTAATTTCTCATTTTCTCGAGTGCTTCTCGTGGCTGGTCAGCGAGGATCTGAACATGTTCGAAAGCATATTCATCAGCAAGGGCATATGCCTCATCGATATTATCCACAATCACGACTTCTCCAAACGACCGCCATGATGTGCTTGCAATTGCGGCAGTAGAAAGGGTCTCTAAAAGTCTATCAATATATGCCATAACCTGTTTTGCAGAATCTTCAGATGTCGTGATGAGCACAGCGGGAGAATCAGGACCGTGCTCAGCTTGTGAAAGGAGGTCGGTAGCGATAGTAAATGGATCCGCCTTTTCGTCTGCCACGATGAGGACTTCTGTAGGGCCCGCAAAGAGATCAATGCCGATTTCTCCAAAGAGTTGTCTTTTAGCTTCCGCGACAAAAGCATTTCCTGGGCCGGCAATAAAATCTACTTTACGAATCGACTCAGTGCCCACTGCCATGGCAGCGATCGCTTGAACGCCTCCCAGAATAAATATCTCATCAGCACCCGCCAGATGCATGGCAGCCACGGTAGCATTAGGGATCTCTCCGTTTATAGGAGGTGTACATGCAACTACATGATTAACCCCGGCAACCTTTGCTGTTAGGATTGTCATGTGAGCTGACGCAAGAAGGGGATAACGCCCTCCGGGAATATACCTGCGGGGATCCGTATTAACATTGCGTACAGTCACAGAATTGTGGACTCTTGAGTATGAGATGGTAGGACAAAAACCTACGCCCCAACTGAACTAATAGGAATATTCTTTTGCCCCAGATGGACCCCTGGCTGAAGTTCAACTTCGAAATCGGAAATCGAATTTCGCTGGGCCACAGCAAAAGCACGGACGTTGGCCTGAGCCTGTTTGATATCCTTAATCGTTTGCTCTGGGACTTTTGCGATTGCCGTTTTGATGTCGTCCTCTGAAAGCTTGAAAACAGCTGGCTCCCAGCTGTCAAATTTTGCGGAATACTGACGGACAGCATTGTCGCCGTTCAACCGAATGTCTTCAATCACACCCTTCACGATCGACGGTACATCAATTCCTGCGGCATTGCTGGCCGTCGTCTCGAGCCCAGCGCCGGTCTTGAGGTAACGAACCATTTCTGTTCTCGATATCGGCTTCGTTTTGTTTTAACCTCGTGTACCTGATTTTGTAGTATATCTTAATTACACCCTTTTATTCTTTTCGTTGTTTGGGAGGTCAGCGTCAAGCTACATCGGAATGTGGGGGTAGATTGTTATTTGAATGTCCGCTATTGCCGGATACGCTACCCCTCAGATCCCCTAGCTTCGGCCCTGGCGTCGGAGCCGAACCGAAGTGAAACTAATAGCTATGTCAGCAAGTATGAAAAGAACTCCTCAATGGAAAACATGGATTCAAAATACCACATTCAGGCAATCGCCCTCCATACCGGAAGCGCCTTTTCCTTAGAAAAGACGCTTGGTGGAGCTTCAAACGCCATCCCTAGCAGCAAAACAACATGCTCATGTTTGTTTCGATTGCGAATGACAAATTAATGAGCAAGGAGAACCAAACCAACATCTTCTTGGGTACGGCACATTAGGCCTTGCTTCTCAATCAATATTTGCTTAGTGTTGATGCCAGAGAATTGAGACTCATGGAACGCAGTAGAATGATTTGGTTAGAGTGATTAAGATTTGGTACAGTCCAGCTGTCCAGATTGATGGGCCAACAGGTGACTGAGTGCAGAACTATGTTGGAAAGATATTTCTTTGCGAAAGGTAGATGGTTTGAGAGGAAAGTACATTCAGTCCAAACAGGCACTATTGCCGTGGTATTCAGCCAAAACGAACCTCAGCAAGCTAAAACTTTGGCTTTCATGGCCGCCGTTGCGATATTGAACCCCACTATCGGCCATAATTCACATCAACTCGTCAAACATAACCTTATACATATACTTGCGTGAATCCGTGAATATGAATTTATCAACTAAAACTGGAAATTTCTCGTGAAACAAAACAAGTGCTCAGCACTCGACACCTACTGCGACTTGCTCCCCGCCTCAAAGAACCTTACCGGAACCCCCTGATCTGGACACCCAACAATCTCCGTCCGATACTCCTGTCCCGCCCAATTCCCTGCATACTCCATCCGCTCATACTTTTGCACCATCCTTGCCACAACGTAAGAAATCTCCGCTAGGGCAAAATTTTGCCCAATGCAAATCCGTGGCCCACCATTGAATGGCACATACATCCAAGGTTTAGGTTGCCACGACTCCCAGCGCTCAGGCGAGAAGATGGCCGGGTCTGCGAACTTATCCGAAACCGGCGGATAGATGTCTTTCCGGCGCTGCATGGCTAGCGTTGAATAGATCACAATATCATTTTTCAGGACGGTGATGGGCAGATCTCCATTGGGACCGCCGCCGGTTGGTAGGGTAGTGTCTGCAATAGCTGAGCGTATGTTGAACGGCACGGCCGGGTACAAGCGCAGAGTCTCGTTGATGGTGTTCCGGAGGTATTTCATGCTTTTCAAGTCGTCATAGGTGGGTTTGCCGTCGTCACCCAGTGTGGCGAGGACTTCGGCGCGAAGTTTAGCGTATACCTCTGGATAATTGGCCAACTCGTAGAAAGTCCATGAGAGGGTGGAGGCCGTTGTGTCGCGGCCAGCGAGGAGAACGGCGACAATCTGGTCACGGATTACTCTTGGATCGCGGGTGAAGAGGGCAAGGGAGTGCAAGAAAGTGAAGGAGCGCTCGGAGCGGCTGAGCTTTTGCAGCTCCTCTTCGGGAAGTTCGAGGGCTTTGCGGACGAAGGGGAGGACGAAATTGTCGATTACTTTGATCCCGCGCTTATATGCGCGTCTGGGATAGAAGTGTTGGAGGGGCCTATAAACGTAATGAGAAGTTTAGCATCGTCCGTATTCACCCTTATTTATATGGCTAGCCAAAAAAATATTAATTACCCGAGTGAAGTGATAAGCATCTGAATTCTTTGGACTTCTTCAAAGGCGTCCACGAAGTCACCCTTGGGATACTCCAAACTGTTAATGCTCTGCCCAAGCAAAAATTCCGTCGTTATGTCGATCGTCAACCTATAGAATAAATTCATCAAGTCAAAGTCCTCTCCGGCCGGAGAGAACAGGCCCAGCATGATTTGTGTGCGCCGTTCGAATATGTCCAAATCACTGACGCGGTTCTTCGCAAACATGGGTCGAATCAGGTTCCTGCTGTTGGACCATTGCTTGCCGTCGGTGGTGAAAATACTATCACCAAGGAACGGAGACCACAAGTCATGAAACTCCGTGCCTTTGCCATAGTCCGCAAATTTTCCTGTCAGGACGGTTTTGACATGCTCTGGCTCCCGGGTCAATATATTACGCTGCCCCCCCGTGAGATTCATTTCTATGCAGTTTGGACATGAGACGGTGCCATATTTATCGAAACTTGAATTGTAGTTTTCAAGCAATTGATTCTTCTTCAGTGCATCCGCGGTCTCCAAGAGGAATTTCAAAACTTCAGAATTGTCAGCTGGGGCTCTTCCTGGTTCTATCTATTTCCAGTTGAGAAGGGGGGAAGAGAGTCAAAGATGTCTATGCCCACTCACGCGTGATAGGGTTATTGGAAGAGGATGGAGCATGGACCCCGCCGGCAGCCTTAACCCTTCGATTATAGAAGAATTGCCTGACAATTCTCGACAAGGAGAAGGTGAGCAGAAGGCCCGGTATCAGCAGCAGGGCTGCATAGCCGAAGTTGACGTTGATGTCCCTAATCATGGTGGTTGTTTCGTTCGATTGAGGGCTATCAACTCAGCAAACATTCAAGGGATGGTGCTTGACAGATATACCCCAACATCAGAAACGCACTGGATACAGGGCTACCCAGTCCAGTGACGATTGGGGCAAGGCTGGGCAGAAGATATCCATGTGAGATGTTGGCCAACCGAGGCTGCCCCATATTCGCTCCACTTGGGGATTCTACTAGAAACGCCAGTCGCTCTAGGGCTGTCCGTTACTTTGCTGTTGGTAGTAGCTCGTGGGGGAACCCGAAAACACGGAGCCCGACTCATCCTCGAGTTGCGAGACTCCTGGTGCGTTGCATCCTCATGCTCTCCAGAGATGAGGTCTCGATGCTTCTCAGATAACCAGCACAATACGGGATTGGATTAGGCGCAAAGTTTAGCATTGGCGGTTCCAAACTCGGATTCCTTAAGAGAACATTCAAACCCTAGCCTATAAATTTAATTAGTCGTTGCAACTTCTGCAAGTTTATTATTATACGGTATGTGCTCCGTATATGCACGAAACCTGTTCCAAACAGGAAAGTTGCCGGTAGCTCTTATTTGTAGGTATATATGTACGCTTAACCTTCGACGAACCTCAAGACGTCACATCCTCGTCCTCAGAAATATTGCTGCCTTGCCAGCTGCGGAGTAATTGGTCTCGGCGGGGGGTTTAGGATCTTTCATCAACCGTTGGTGTTGGGGGAGTGTGGAGGAGTTCCGCCGGAGCGTGCTAAGTTAATCATGGGCTTACTGTTTGTCATCCATGGAGACAATATCCCGGAATGAAAATTGCCCAAATACCAATAAAACTCATGCATTTTCCTTTTCGTGTACAGTACGATACAAGTATTGACGCCGCCTAAATACCTCCTACCATTGAATATACCTCGCCATGCACTGGGAAGGGCTTCACGAATTGGCCCAGATGGATGGTATCTGGGGTAAGTTACTGCGGTGGGTATGTTGGGGATGCACTAGTTTAGCAAAATATTTGGTGCACAAAACAGCGGACGATCTTGTCCCTTTGTATTTTGAGCATGTGAAAATCCGAGTTGAAGATATGCAAATGGTTTACAGAGCTCCATATAGCTCGTAGGAACATGGCATTACCCGCTACTATGGTAGTGGATCATTGGCCGATTGTTGTGATTCTCCCAGTCTCATCAACGGAAAGTAAAAAGTATGTGACGCAGCTGGTATATCAATAGCAGATACTCTAGTGTTGTGATTTGTTCGGTTTCACGGGTATGAAAGCTGGGGTAAAGAAGAAAAGGTCTATACAAAAAATACCCGGAAAAAATGGATGGGCGGTCAAACTGTGCATTACAAATATATCCTCGATACATGAATAAACCAGGGGTGACGAGCAGCCTAAGAGAAATCAATCTTCCACGAGATTCCAATAGATACGCCTGGGTCCTTGACCACAGCATACGCGGCTTTCCCTCCCTGCTTAGCATGCCACTGCAAGCTTGCCTGGGATCCAGTCTGCGACCCTTCCTCAAGAACAAGAACACTCGACTTGCCCTCCCAGGCATCCGGGGCATCGACAATTATGATTTTCTCCACACGCACACCGGCCATGGTCTTCAGATACTGCCCAGTCTTGGTGCCTTTAGCTCCGATGTCTGTGGATGACAACGATGACTCGGAGAAGGTGAAGCGGCGATGGATGTAGGCGCCATTTTGGTAATCGAAAGTTTCGCCGTCATCAACATATAGAGTTCCCTCGGCTTGGCCGTTTTTATCCAGGGTAACCACGAGCGTGTATGGGTCCCATTTCATGAGCTCACTGCTTCTACGGGGTCGATCTTTGCGTGGGATGATGTGGCCAGCTTGCATCAAGAGAGGAATCTTTTCCAACGGGGCTTGAACAGTGTGTCTCTTCCCAGCGCCCTGATAGACGGTATAATCGAAATAATCGTAGTAATTTTTGTCATCGGCAAGGTAGATATCAGTGCTAGTGGCACCCTCCGCCACAATTGGTTTAGCAAGCAAGCCGGTGAATCCCAGATACAATTGGTCGTCGATTGCAAAGCCAGCCTCATCTTCCGGGTGGACGTAATATTGGGGCTGGACGATTGGGCTGCCGTCAATGGAAGCTTGTTGGAAAGCGGTGTACCATGCAGGGAGGAGCTGGTATCTCAGCTGCAAAGCTTGGGTGATGATGCTCATGTACGGCTCTCCAGCCAAATACGGCTCACGTCTGCGGGTGTCAATGTGCGCATGGGCACGGAAGAACGGATAGAAGGTACCCGCTTGGTACCACCTTGTTAGTAGCTCCTTGCTGGGGTTTCCGAAGAAACCACCAACGTCAGCTCCCGCGAAGGGGAACCCGGCAATACCGTTGTTAAGAACCATAGGTAGAGATGCCGCAAGGTGATCCCAGTTCGCCTGGTTGTCACCAGTCCACATGGCTCCTACCCGTTGTGTCCCGGCATAGAACGACCGCGTCAAGACAAATGGTCTGCGCAGCTCGCCCTTTTTGCGTTCCAACATGGCATGATAAGTGGCGTTGATGAATGTCATGCCATTGAGGTTGTGCAAATCACGATGTTCCCAGTCGCCATGGTGGATGTTATCTTTAGGCATGGTTGTCTCAGGGCCGTTAAAAACGGACGGCTCGTTCATATCGTTCCAGATGAACATGTTAGAGTGGGTTCCCTTGAATTTGTCGTATTTGAAGAGAGTGCTCCACCACGATACCGCTGCTGGATTGAAACAATCGATCCAATGGGACGATCCAGGCCAGCACCAGCCGTCATATATTTCGCCGTCCTTGTTCTTCACAGCTAACCCTTTCGATTTCAGCTCGTCTACAACAGGGTAGTTTGGTTCGTTTTTAATATGAGGGTCGATAATGATAACCAGTTTACGGCCCGAATCGTCAAGCTGTTTCTGCATTCCGTCCGGGTCCGGGAATGTCAGAGGATCCCAAGTAAAGTATTTCTTGTGATCAGTGTACTCAAGGTCCAGCCAAATGACATCGTACGGAATTTGATAAAGATCGAATTTTCTGTCAACGTCTCTGACATCCTCATCGGTCACGTAGTTCCACCGACATTGATGGTAGCCAATCGCAAAATGTTGGGGCAGTTGGGTGAACCCGGTGAGTTCACCATACGATTTGCTGAGGGCTTGGGGTGTTGGTCCTAAGAACACGAAAACGTCAAGTTGTCCAGCCTCCGAGAACCAATGCGTTTGTGTGCTAGTTTTTCCAACGACGCCGAGCGCGAGAGGGTTGGTTGAAGCCTTTGTCTTGACAATGTCGACCCACGTCTCCGCGGCATTCAGCCACAACACGCCTACCGTGGAACCTTTACGGTGCGCTTGCATAAATGGGATGGATCCGTAAAGTGTCATTGGGCTATTCAACTCATACTCGAACACATCGCTGTTGTACAAACGGTAAGGCTCAGTGTGCTGCCCATCACCTCCTCTGGATTCCAAAGTTAGCAGGAGGCTAAGTTCGATTGATTTAAGGGAATATTTACCTTGTTTCCTTCAGGGAGAGTGAGTCGGCATGTTCAGGGATACCAAACACGTGGCTGTATCCGGGGAAAGTAATATCCAAACCGACACTCTCTGGGCCTCGTGGTTTCGTATCGGTATTTCCACCAAACGATTCTTCCCACCAGGTGCTGTCATCCACAGTATCCTGTGGCGTTGATTCGCTATCATCTCCAGCTGGCTTCTCAACCTTCGCCCTCCAATGCTCGACGTTCAGAAGCCCCTTGTCATTGAGTTGAATGTGTGTTTCGCCATCCCTTTGGAAATGCACTTCGAATGGAGAGTGCCTGATGACAGCCTGGAACTTGTTGTCGGGGCCATAGAGGACCTTCGTAATTCCGGCTTCCGCTCCCACAACAATTTTAGCGGAGGAGCTCAGGTCCAAACCCCCTACAATTGCCCACTTCGCAGCCTCATTATAACGTTCTTTCCTTATTTTCCTATCATGTCGTAACTGTATATCTCCCTTTATCCGTTTCTCTTCGTCTACTGTGACACGAGCAACGCCTGATTCAAGGAACGATACAGTGAGAGGCAAATTGACCTTCTCGTTGTTTTCGATGGTCTTAACGATTGTTCCCAGCAGTTGGCCATTGGCAAATTCAATAGAGTTCGATTCAAGGTGATAGGGAGCGGACCATGCCGAGCCTTGACTAGAAACTGTATCTGCATACGCTCTATTCCGCGAGCAGAAACCAGACTGTGAACACATTTTAAAGTTCCCGTGCTTGACCATCTCTGAATTCAACGCAAATGAGTTAGATATCCAGCTTGATGAATCTCGGTTCAGTATATTCACGTACCTCCAGGAACAACTAGACACGAGAGGATGGCCAAAATGGCCAGGCACAGGGTCCAACCAGTGGACGAAGGCCTGAACGCCGCCATGGGGACGGGTGAACTGGGTACAGGGTCCCCAAGTATGCTCTAAGCAGGTTAAACCCGGACACACCAAGAGGCTTAAAACATGGAGAATTTGTTTCTCCCGCACGGCACAAGAATGTACAGTTAATTGGGTGTCAAATCCTGAACTGTGGAGAGCTGTATTATCCCAATTGCAAGCGGCAGATGCGATTGTGATGAGGTTGGATAGCTGATAGCCTGGAGTTGTCTGGAGTTGTTCATCGAGCTGGCGTATGTTGCCAACTCGCCTCAACCTGCCGGCTTGGCATTGTCCGGCTAAACCTGCCGTGGCTGGCCTGCCCCCCACCAAGCGCAGCAATTCCTCTCTCATAAAATAATCTTCGCCCCGCCAACGCAACAACTTCGATTCTCCCTCCCCTCACCCAGCCATTTCAGCCATTGAACCACCAGAACATACTCTAAGTCTAGTACTTTGATATTTTTACTCTGTCACCATGTCTGCCTCTGAACAAACGTATGTTTATCCATCTCTTCTGCCGTATTCTACCTTCTGTGCGCCGACTAATTAACCTGCTTAACCCCTCCAGTTTCATCGCTATCAAGCCTGATGGTGTCCAGGTATGAGCAGCCACAAAGACGGCAACATTTAATTTTACTTCTGTGTGTCGCGAGCGCCGGTTCTGTCACTCGGCAGCTAATGTTCCGTTTCTAGCGTGGACTCGTCGGTCCCATCATCAGCCGCTTCGAGAGCCGCGGGTGAGTGCAGGATGTTGTTTCTGTTGCGGAATTGGTGAAGCGCAAACGGTTCTAACGGACATAGGTACAAACTTGCTGCCATCAAGCTCGTCACTCCTTCCAAGGAGCACCTTGAGAAGCATTATGAGGATCTCTCCAGCAAGCCTTTCTTCAAGGGCCTCGTTACCTGTTCGTCTACCCCGCGATTCCTTCGCTTGAAGGCACATCCCTTTTCTCTAATACTGGGTGCTGACACACTCTTATCTTAGATATGTTGAGCGGCCCCATCTGCGCCATGGTTTGGGAGGGCCGTGATGCCGTCAAGACTGGCCGTAGTATGTATAGACTCAACCCCTTGTCTCGCCGTCACTGGTCTAATTTTGCCCGTCAACAGCCATCCTCGGTGCCACCAACCCCCTCGCTTCCGCCCCTGGCACTATCCGAGGCGACTACGCCATTGTAAGTTACCAGAAGCCTCCGATGTCCCTATGCCTCAATTGTAGCACTAACCAAATTCTATAGGATGTCGGCCGCAACGTCTGCCACGGATCCGACAGCGTCGAGAACGCCAAGAAGGAAATCGCCCTGTGGTTCAAGCCTGAGGAGCTCGTTCAGTACCAGCAGAGCCAGGCCAACTGGATCTACGAGTAGATCTGTCATATCGCACAACCCTCCCTATTATGATAAGTTAATGACACAACGAGAAGCGAAAAAAGATAATAGTTTAGACGAATTTCAAGATCTGACGGGGGATCAATCTTACTATTTGTTGATATTTCACAAGATGAATAGTTTCTCATATCCATTCGCAATTTGTATATGTCATGCCACAACCAGATTCAAGTCCTTCAAATAGAAGATACTATGCGGATCTAAGCCTTCCTACCAAATACCTTCCCAACCGCCCTCCCCACAGGCCCAAGCACACCCCGCGCAAACCACGGCGTAGCCCAAACACTAAGCACAATCCTCACAGGCAACATCGCCTTAGTAATAGCATACGCGGTCGCGAACTCCAGTATCAACCGCACCCCTTTATCCGTATCTGTATTTCCACTCAAGGTACCTGCTGTTGTCCGCATACCCATCTCCGCCTCCGCCTCCGCCACTGCTTCTGCCTGCACTTCCGCCTCCCCTCCAACCCACCCTTTCTTCTTCAACCACCTCCCAAACTTCCTCACGCCCTCATCCACCGTTCCATCCCCCAATGCCGGAATCCAGCCCCAGTAATGGAATGCACCCGTTAGGCCCAGGAGTGGGACTACGGCAGTGATCTCGTGTAGGATTAGGAATGAGGTTATGTGTGTTACGGGCGCATTGAGGAGTGGGGTTGTATAGGGCCTGAGGAAGCTGGGAAGCCGGTTGTTGAAGGTTTGGAGACGGGTGCGGAGGCGGGAAGGATTGACTTTTGGGGGGGGAGGAGCTGCTGGAGGGGTGGAGAAGGGTTTATGAGGGGTGGATTTGCGAAGGGAGCGGAGGGGCGGGAGAGAGGATCGGAGGGAGTCAATTGATAGCGGAGAGCGGCGGAGATGCATTTCTTTGGTTTTTTTTTTGTTCTTTCGCTGTATTAAAGACACTTGCTGGCCCTACATGCTCGGAGGTGTTATCCCGGAGGCGGGGAGGTCGGCGAACACGGGTGGAAACTGGTCCGTGTATCAAGAAGTATAAGCTCAATTGAAAAGCGAGAGACTGTAGAATTATGACGATTATGGTGCTTGGGATATCTAACTTGACAGAGAGGTATATAAACGAATGGAGGAATGAAAGAAATAGGGAGTTGATATCGCCAGGGAGAATGTGATATCAGGCCAGAGCGGAGAGTAAATACGATGTTTGTTTAGTTTGCATGTTGTTTCCAAATCATGTGACTTTGTCACAACGGGTTCAACGTTTCGCGACCTTTTGGGATAAACATATTCTACCCAATCCTGGGGTCAAAAGATTCAATCAATTGCATACTGACAAATCTGCTACGTATATAACCTGCAATTTAACGTCTCTGAATTTAATCCCATCGAAGAATTTAAATTAAATGTCAGGCAGGGCATGGCTCTCTACCTCATTTTCACGAACTAGCTCACTCTGACGCGGCAGATTACCTTGGGCTCGTTTTCTTTTCGATAACCCGTACGAAATCAACAATGTTCTGGAAAAACTCTCTGGATTCCTTGTCGAGTGCCTTGAGGAAGAAGTAAAAGGCGTGCGGTAGGCCAGCAAACGCCTTTTCCGTTACCTCGACCCCCGCCGACCTGAGCGCTTCTCCATACGCAAAGCCCTCGTCGCGCAGTGGATCATACCCGGCAATCTGGATGACTATTACACTTTCGTTAGCTGGCTGTGCTGCCCATTTGCTTTGAGAAAACAGCATATTTCCTGCTTCTTGTTCTCGCTTACGGGCTGGGGGGAGGTTTGCGTGGCTCTCAGCCAATATGGGATTGCCATAAACCTCCGGTTTCCCTTCCGGAAGATATAAATTCCAGTGGAATACAGCTCTCGCGGATGACGCGACGGCTTCTTCCTTATTCTCGTTCCAACTCTTGTATTCATATTTTTCCCGAGGGAAGAAGTCTGGATGACAAATCATTGGCATATTAAGGATTTGGCCAACTATCCCAGTGATAGATTCATCTCGAGCTTTCAATGCGAGGGCTGCTGCCTGTCAAGTTGTTATTATGGTTTTATCCACAACAATCGAGGCGCGAGAAACCTACAAGATTTGCACCGCTGGTGGAGCCAGCGAGGAAAATCCTCTCGGGGTTGATCCCAAGGGTGGAGGCATTCGATTTGCACTATGGAACGATGGTGAGTGGGCATTTTCCTCGAGAGTAAGCAAGCCAAGGGCATTTACATACCCAAATCAACGCGTCAAAGCAGTCGTTCAAGGGATAGGGGAATGGGAATTCAGGACATTTTCGGTACTCCACGCTCACGACCACACATCTGTTATCCTTGGCCACCTGTCTATTCTGTGCCTCTTCGACGTCATGTGTGAATATTGTCCACCCTATCATTGTCTATCAGCCAATGGCGTTTCACACCCATATGAATATTAAAATCAAACAGGACGGCCCTATGCTACTTACCTCCCCCATGCGAGACGAAGAGTAAGGATGCGTCTGGAGCTGGGTTTATCGGCTTATAGATTCTAAGTTCCACCTCGGCGCCATCCCTGACAGCGATATTAGTATGTTCGATCGTGATATCCTGGCCCACCACCGGACCGTCGTCAAAAAGCACAGGCGGGAATGCATTCCATGCAGCTTTGAATTGCTCTATGTCTTTGATGGCATATATACTCTCAACGAGTTTACTAGCCTCGTCCTTTAAGGTTTCAAAAACCGGGTGAGGTGCAGCGAGGTGTCCATACTTGGACCGGGTCGTTGAATCGGCCGCCATTGTGATTTTTCGGGTTGTCGGTGCTGCAGCTTGGTTTATCGAGCGCGTTATCAGATACTCCCAAGAAAACGGGTTTCTACGACAGTGGGAAATCCGTTGGACTAGGAAAATGGAATTAGGATGACGGAAGATGATAATGCCCCTCGTTTGTTGTATCAAGCTAGGCCAGAAATCAATAACAGTCAGCGCCAATCACAACGGGGATATGGTCGCTTTCAACATGAACATCGATGCCCCACGGGCCTGCATTGAAGATTCGCAGGTTCTGGCAGGAAATCTTCAGCAACATGATACTCGGAGTGAACAATACAGCTAACTAGTTGAATGTATTCCAAAATTATTCGCTTTTAATTCTTTTATTGGCAAATGGATACTCTCCAACCATTAACAATTGTATCCATGGATAGATCAACGAGCCTGAAACACATCACACGGGTCTCCATCATCCGCCGTCATGAAGTCACTACGTTTTCTCGCCTAAGATACAATTTATCCGGACAGTTTCAGAGGCGCAATCCTGAACAAAGAAACAGAAAGTAAACTCAACAATGGCCCGTGCGGATGGCACTTACTGTGGCGTGGGTGACGATTCGAACCCTGCTCATTATTCTTTTCGATTGGCCATTGTTCGATCAAAGTCTATTAAAGCGTGCGAACTTTTGCGGACTCGGTAGGGTACACGGCGTGGACTGTTACACCACAGTGCCAATCCCGCAATGCATCTGATGGGAAATTGTACCACCATTACTGTGATTGACAACGCACGTTCCTTGGCATGGCAAGAAGGTTTCTTGTCCCTTTTCGATATCTATGGCTAGGGTTTTCTTCTGGGATAGTTTATATTTGGTGGAGTTGAGGGATAGGTAAGGAATCGGACTGTCAACTTTTAACATCCGCCGACATCACTCTGAGTTCCAGAGCCGGTTCTCATAAGCAGCGTAGGTAGTTAATACGTGTACCTGACACGATAATAAATGTAGCATCGGAAAGTTTCGTTTGCCTGCGGCGCTACCAAGGGACCGGGGGAGGGGAGTTCGTTTGTAGCTACTTTGTTCCGCATGGGCTCGAAATGTGCATCTCTGGAAAATGTAGAGATTTATCATATTATTTGGTTTTAAAAAGAAGTACATATCGCTCTCCTTTCTCATGTTCACTCTATATCATAATGCCGGATAAGCGACAGATTGGCTTTTGCTATACTTGATCTGCCGCTAAAAGGCGGAACCAAGAGGGGCAATTTCAATATCAACGCGCGCCGACATTGACTCTTCATCCCGCGAAGAATGTCAGCTTGGGGAACACACCACAACGACAACCACAATCATGGAGAAAATATCAGATAAAATCGCCGCTCTTCCGCGAGATGCGAATTACTTCTCGCTGGAGTTTTTCCCTCCAAAGACCCAGATGGTGCGTTCCGGCCGAGTTTGGTGAAGTCCATCAATTACCCCGCCACTCCTCACCACCCCCCCGGTTGTTTTCGCGAGACTGATCAATTCGTGTTTATAGGGCTCCTCAAATCTCCAAGCCCGTCTGGAGCGTATGTCACAAGCCTTACGACCGCTATTCGTGACTGTTACTTGGGGTGCTGGCGGAAGCACTGCGGCCAAATCGCTCGAGCTCGCTGAGATATGCCAGCGTCAATTAGGGCTTACCACCTGCTTGCATTTGACATGTACGAATATGAACCGGACACTGGTGGACCATGCGCTCTCAGAAGCCAAAGCGTTGGGCATCAGAAATATCCTAGCGTTGCGTGGCGACCCTCCGCGAAGCGAAGAGTATAATATTGACGGCGAGGATGACAGCAATAAAGACTTTACGTATGCAGTCGATTTGGTGAAATACATACGCCGCACACACGGTGATTACTTCTGCATAGGAGTGGCAGCATATCCAGAAGGGCATTCAGACGAGTCATATCCCGCCGCACAGGATCCTGCTAGAGACATCCCATATCTCGTCGAAAAAACAAGAGCTGGAGCGGACTTTATAATGACTCAACTGACTTACGATTTGGAAGCATATAAACGGTTTGAGAACATGCTGCGGAATCATGAATCGGGCGTTTTCAAAACTATTCCTATCATTACCGGCTTGATGCCCATACAGAGCTATCATATTTTAACTAGGACGACCAAGCTAAGCCATGCGAAGGTGCCTCCTAACATCATGACACGAGTGGAAGAAGTGAAATTAGACGACGAATCAGTGAAACGAATCGGCGTGGATATCTTGTGTGAGATTGTGAATGGAATAAAGGAGATTCCTTGCCCAGGTCCACGTGGGCTCCATTTCTACACGCTTAATTTAGAAAAAGCAGTTGCCTTTACAGTTGAGAGGTGTAACTTAATACCACCATCATCAGAACCCTCGAGCGATTCAGAAGCAGATTTGGACACTGCAGTTTCCATGGTACACGGACAACTGAATAATATTGCCCGAATATCTAAAAGGCGGGCTTCCTCTATAAATTCACTACCCCATAACAGATTAATAGTTGACCGACCTTCGGACGGGAGGGGTTCCTCTCAGGCATCCACTACCCACGAAACTCAGGCTCTTGGTGCCGGCATGCCAGCTCTTAATCCGCCCCACCGTGCGACAGCCCTACAAATCTCAGAGGGAGTGGGTGCCCTTGGGCGCGAGGCAACTTGGGATGACTTCCCTAACGGTCGATGGGGTGATGCGAGATCCCCTGCATTCGGAGAAATTGATGGATATGGCCCGTCGCTACACGTCAATGCTACCGTAGCACGTCGGCTCTGGGGGTATCCAACGACGAAAAGGGACATTGATACCATCTTCCAACGCCATGTGTCTGGCGACCTTCACATTGTACCCTGGTCAGAAGGCGGAACGCAAGATACGGGTGGCCTGAATGCAGAGACTGCTACCATTCGCGACGAGCTTCTCCAGCTCATAAATCGGCGTGGGTGGTGGACGCTCGCTTCCCAGCCGGCAGTGAATGGGGTGCGCAACGACCATCCGATTTTCGGCTGGGGTCCTCGCGGTGAGGGCTTCGTTTTCCAGAAGGCATTTGTCGAATTCTTCTGCACATCACAGGACTTCAAAACGATTCTAAAATCGATATTTGAAAAGCATGGCCACGATGAGCTTGCGTGGTTCGCAACGAATGCTACTGGAGATTTCCAGTCTTCTTCTCCGCCCTCCGAGGATAGCGCAACCGACTACTCCGGCCCTGTTGATGTCTACCTGGATTCCAACGCTACATCGAGTGGTACTGGAGTTAATGCCGTGACGTGGGGCGTGTTCAGAGGCAAAGAGATCGTGACTCCAACTATCATCGAAGAAGTCAGTTTCCGTGCATGGGGCGAGGAGGCGTTCCGCATCTGGGACGAGTGGAGACGCGTCTTCCCGCGTGGAGGCCCTACCGAGAGGCTACTAGAACAACTAAAGAATGATGCCTGGCTGGTTTGTGTAGTGGGCCAGAAATACGGCGCGGGTTGCCAAAGTGAAGAAGATGCAGAAGCGGAAAGGAAGCTATTATGGAAATTACTGGCGGGACAGGGTACCGAGGCGGAGTCAACCAACAAACATTGAGCATGTCTTATACCATTTTGTAATGGGGTCAGCGCTCTCCTTGTGGCTGGTCTCTACGCGGAGTATATATCTTGGAAAATGGAATGGGCTTATTCCCTTGAGCATTTCTTTTTCCCTTGCCTGGTCTCATTTGGTAGTTGATAAAACAACCTTGGAAAGCATATTGGTGAATCGAAAGTAAAAACGGAGTAGCCAAATTTGCTGCTTTCCGCACGAAAAGGACGTGGTGACGTGGATTTTGCCGTAATATGTATCAATGGCTGCCGAATAGAGCTTCCTCCACCTGGTGTGAGCATCATGGATATTTCGATGGTGGTTGGTGGGTTGGTGTTGGAACAAGCTTCTCCATCGAAGCTGGCGCGGTCACTAACTTGGCCAGGTGGGGATTGTTTAGATATGTCTTGGCCCAGGGGGCCGCGGGCATTTATAATTTTCTTGCAATCATTAAGATGTGGGGATGCTAAATATTCTCATAACTAATGTGGAAATCACACTGGGAATTTCGATAACAGGACTGAATATTTCGGGAACAACCGCTGATTGAGTTATTCGAATGGGTATGTGGTATGATATAGATTGGGAGCAAAAAAATCCGAACCAAAAATGTAGCAGGTGACATCTATGATGTATGGTATGTAATCGTACAATTCTACAAATATTTACTCCAACGTCGAGGGTATTGTAGGATATGTCTACCCTCGCCAAGTTTACCGTAGATCAAGACATGGAGGTGTGTAAATTGGGCTCGCAAGGCTATCAAGTGCGGGTTAGACAAATTCATTCTCTCTTCACCTGTGCTCAGCCATCAAAGTGCCGAAGCACAGACCTAACAAGGTAAGGGACATAAAGTTTCATTGAAGAAGCTGCCCTGATAAAGAATATCATGCATATCTAGGAACGTATCCGGTCACCCCGTCTTTGCAGCGAAACCGTGGTCTTGCAGTTCATCAGCATCGACGTCTGGGGTGGCAATCGAAGACTCCGACTGTGTGAGAGTGTCTGTAATATGGTCCAAACGCCCATATACCTTCGGATTTTTCGGTTTGGCGCCTGCTTCGCCTTTGAATTGATATCCACGTAGTCTAAGCAGTTGGGGTGTTAAGGTTAGCTGGGAGCAAAAACTCCTTAAAATAAAGAGATATCAAAGAAAAGTAGAACAAAAGAAAGGAGAAGGGAAGAGAAAAGAGATCGAGCGGAGGGCGACCGTTGCGACGTCCTATGGTTTACATACCTAGGTCCCTGGCCAGATTGTTGTGGTAATTCTGGTTCGTAAACCCGCTCAAACCTCGCCGCGTCTTCATCAAAAGTCCCCCTGGCGATACTGTCTCTGATTGCGGCATAAAAATTATCGAGGACATGATAATTGTGTATTTGCAAAAGCGTCCATGCAAGCATCTCCTTTGCATGGAGCAGATGTCGAATGTAGGCGCGTGTGAACTTTTGACATGTGTAGCATTTGCAATCCTGCTGGAGGGGTGACATGTCTGCCGCATGCGTAGCCGGCCACATGTCAGTCCCTAACGGCCTTAGACCGGCCCCATCGTCGCTCGCTGAACTGGGAAAGACGAAGTCTAACGCGATACCAGCGTCTGATGCCTCTCCGACAAATGGCACTGTTGAGAGGTCTATACCCAACGATATTTCCTTCAGGATTTCTCGCGGGGTTGTGGTTTCGCCTAATGACAAACGAACGAGCGCGGACATTGATTCCGGTATCGCGGGGCTACTGTCGGAATCGTACAGTGCGAAACCGGCTACGTTTTGCTTCATCTCGTCTTCCAGATCCTCAATATATAACATCTGCTGCTCCTTATCTAGCGGCAGTATAGGAGCAAGAAACAACGACCTAGTTTCCTTCTCGCCCAGGGGATCATAAAGCCTGTCAACTGCATCCCTCGTCCATGCATGTGTCCTGTCCACCATGCGCTCTCTTCGCTTAACGCCGGGCGGTTTGCTTGGGATATCCGAAAGCCCAACAGCGATATCTGGTTGTAATTTTTGGATAGCCTCTAGGTATTTCTCGGTTTCCAACTGGCGGTATCCAACCGAAGTTAATATCGTCACCGAATTCGAGGCATTTGGAGTTGGACATGGGACGGGTGGGACTCGTCGGGGACCTAATATCAATAATAGATCTTCGCGCTGACATATAAATTTCCGCAGTGCCGATTCAAACGGTTGTGTAGGAACTCGATATATCGGTGGAATTGACGTATGTCCTTTCTCCGCAACTAAACTGCTCCAACGAGCAGTATTGTTAGCTTCCTGACAGACGTGGGCCAATTCCGAAATTTATGTATGATAGGGTGAACCCAGCTCACAATCCTCAAATGCAGTATATAAACTCCCAATTGACATCCGCTCGTTCATCATATCGTGAGACATATGGGGCAATGCGCCCCGAGACGTTATAGGAACATGATTCGGAGTTTGTATCGGCTTCCTCCCGGCCAGCGCAAGTCTACCCAGCCGCGGGGCAAGGAGGGTTGGGGCAGAACCCAACAAGCTGAAACTGAACATCTCCTCGGGAAGTTCAGCGAGCAGTTCACGTTTCATAATGTTAAATAAATTAATTAATTAGCAGGAGCAATATGTAGAATACATATATCACGGGCGCAACAAATAACTAAGAACAGTCTCCTCATTAGCGGCTCGACCTCAGTTCGAGAAATTTGTCGCGACCCAAACGAGCACATGACCGCGCCAAGAAAATCCACCCCTCGCCTTCAACAACAGCAACAAAAATCAGAGGACACCCCGCTTGATTGTTTACGAGACCAGCTTGTGTCGCGCATTGACTCGGGAAATATATCTGTTGCATTATGGAAGCAGTTCAGGGAACCAATGAAAGGCAGAGGGGAGCTCTCATTGTGGTAGAAGGGTTGGACCGCGCTGGCAAATCTACCCAGTGTGCAACCTTACAAAAGGCTCTCCAAGAAGACGGACATGAGGTCAAGTACCGTCGTTTTCCAGGTACTTGCTCATGTGCCTCCAGACGCTCTACCATACCCATGCCAATGCTAATGAACTATTGTAGATAGAACTACTGAGATAGGGAAGATGATCAACGCGTATTTGTTGGGAAACACGCATCTGGACGATCATGCTATCCACCTTCTGTTCTCCGCGAATAGATGGGAGGCAGCTACAAATATCCAGCAAGATATATCAAATGGCATTACTGTCATTATCGATCGCTACTCCTACTCCGGAGCTGTCTATTCTGCAGCAAAAGATATCCCCGGACTGTCGCTAGATTGGGCTTGGCAACCGGAGATCGGTTTGCCGCAGCCAGATATATGGCTCTTCCTGAACATATCACCAGAGGAAGCTGCAAAGCGCGGTGGGTATGGACTGGAAAGATATGAGAACGACACCTTCCAGAGCCGAATACGCCAGTTATTTCAGACGCTTATCGCTAGAGAAGACCCCAACAATATGCATATCATCGACGCGGGTCGAACGGAGCCGGAGGTTGCGCAGGACGTTATAAAGACAGCAAGGAAAGCTGTTGAAAATGTCCGCGGCATCGGATCGTTGAGAAAATTTGGTCCATTGTTAAAGTCACCAAACATTCAATCATGAAGAGTATCCCTGAGAGGACGCGCCCTCTTTCGTCGGTTCTCATTCGATAATTTCGGCATTGTCCCAGTCGGAGCTGTTGGTATATGAACCTGAGCAGTTCGTCTTCGTAAATGGTTTCCGCCGGTTATCGAGCCCAATCTCAGGCGTAATTATTCTCACAGAATCACTATCCGAGTTTATGCCGTTTGCGCTGTCAATACTGCTCCCTAGCTCTCCAACGTAACTACCATCCACCCATGGAGGAGTATCGTTCAGAAATCCAATGTTTCCAACTCTTGTGCATGATTTTGGAGCGTCGATTTCATCTTCTTCCGAGTACAAGTTGACGCTGTTCAAGTGTTTTACTTTCCGCGCTCCCTCCGCCCTCCGCCTTCGTCTCACTAACCGTTTTATCTCCTCGTGGCCACGGAGGCGCAATGTCATCTCTTTCATTAGGATTGGCCATTCCAATTGGGTGCGGCATGCGGGACACATCCCTGCTCGTGGTACCAACTTTTCATCCAAACCTGCCGCCTCCATGAAATGTGCCGACAAACACAGAAGGTGGGAAGCGCAGCGGCACAGCTTGTGTGAACATATTGCAATCATATCATGTTGTGAATCCAACCTCTGCTTGCATACGCCGCAATCGATCTGTTCCTCAGACTCCAGTAAAAATTGCGATTTCTCCACGTGCTCGGCAAGATGTTCGTAACCGATATTCAATGCTCTAATTCTTCCCGCCCTTCCAAGCAATTCCTTTCTGTCGGGATCGCAAACTTTCTCAGAACCAAAAGCCGTCACCACCTTGGTTCTATCGTTTAGCGGGCCATCCACGCGCTGGGAGCAATCCTGCCACGCGCCGTACACATCTTCTGAGAAAAACTGCACCTCCAGGGGCCATTCCGAAAAATACGGCGACTGTAGTAAAGTGTGTAGATTCGCCAAAATATTCCGTAGCGAGGAGCAAGGTTTCCCCCTAGTCTTGACCTCTTTTCCCTTTCGAGGGCATGTCTTTTTTAAGCCCGGCTCCTGCTTCTCACATCTTTCAACGTCGGCATGGCGGGAACCTTGTGTGTGTTGCCACGCCCACCTACAACCTAGTCAGAATACACATACAATCAAAGAATAAACTGAATAAAACCAGGAGTTGAACTTGACGTACTCAAACTGCAACGCACCCACTCTGTTCATGAACCCACTCACAATAGCCACCATCTCCCAAGGCCTCAGCTTCTCCCTTGACGTCCGTTTAGCGCCGCCGGGCTTGTCTCCATTATGCTGGGCTAAGCGCCGGCTTGGATCTGGAGTTGAGCCAATATAGAGACTTGCGTGTCGAACAGTGGAGCGGAGAAGGTAACAACAGTAGAAAGCGGGAATTGGGGTCGTTAATTGTGAGGAATAATCTGCCATAACTAGGGAAGGACAGAGGGCATTAGGTTGATAGAAGCAGGCAATGTAAACCTTTAGTAGATGGTACGGCTCCCTGAGGGTTAAATTTCTGCGAACCTGTCTTCACGATGTAAATGAAATCTTTGGATTGTTTTTTTTTTTTTTTGGAGGGCGCGTCGAGATTGCGGGGCATTTCAAGATCGTGTTGGTTTGGAACAACTTCCGGCGCGGTTCTTTGACAAGCTATATCGCAAGCAAGTTGCGTTCTTATCTATAAATAGGGTCCTTGATCATCAAGAGTATATCTATAAAGTTGTTGGGTTTCAGGGTAGGCTGGACATTACAGTCGTTGGTCCACTATCAAGTGAAACTGTAGGATTCCATCGCCCATAGCAACGGTAAACAGAACTCTGCAGTGGGTCACAGCCACGTGTGGAAGCGCCTAATTTGCCGCCTAGCGCCAGCAACTTCAAGGGATTGGCTAGCCTCACCACACGTCATGCTAAATAAATCCCTCCTGTCAATCATGAAATGCCACCAGCTGTGGTATATTGTACTCCGTTTTCCCGAAGCTTACAGATGCTTTTCCGCTACTTACTGCTCCCAGACCACATACACTAGGGAAATCTGAGGGCTACGGTATGTATCTTGATTGAGCCTGTTGGTGAAGAAATTATGGGGGAATAGATTGTAGAATTATCCCCTGCCCTTCTACCTGTATATACAGCCTTGTATATATCTCGAAAAGCAGTGGCCTGTCGGGCTTTTTCCGTTGGTGTCGCAGTATTTGTCAATGGAGCAAAATTTGTGGGCACTCAGTCTTGCCTTTCATACTTTACTGCAGTGGCCGAACCGCAGCTCCGCCGGAGAGTGCCATCTATAGGTGCTTCCGATGCAATGAGCTCGCGAAGTGTGTGCTAAAATGCCACTTCCTCACATCATGTGGGGGCTAAACGAGGAGCATTTCTGAAAGTGATTCCGTGGAAA
The DNA here is from genome assembly GCA_002572885.1 of Blastomyces parvus. Lineage (NCBI taxonomy): Eukaryota > Fungi > Ascomycota > Eurotiomycetes > Onygenales > Ajellomycetaceae > Blastomyces > Blastomyces parvus. The sequence continues at coordinate 47,333 of PDNC01000040.1, forward strand.
GAATCAGGGCATTAGCACTCGAGGACCAGGATATTGCGAGAGACATGCGGGATGCTGGAGAAAATCCCTGTCAATGGGGGCTGTTAACAACGAAGCCGAGCATGCACTGATCAAGGGCTTTGTCATAGAATGCACTCCGAGAAGATTAAAGGATATTGAGAGTGATCATCTCAGTTGAATAGAAAGCTTGAGTATGGTTTCGCCAAATCAAATAACCTAACAGGGTGGATAGCTATCTCACGGAATGGAACCGCATCTGCTAATCCTTTTGTGACGGGCCCCGAACTTGGGCTGACTGTATATGCATGTATTCATTAGCAATTCCTCTGAGAGCCCAGCGTTACCGCTCATCAGCTTCTCTTTTTCGCCCCAAAAATCCTGCCCCTGGCTTTTGTGAAATCTGGTCTTTGGCTTCTCACTCCAGCATTCAACCTCCTGATAAAGAAATCACACAGATACTCAGCAGAGAGTGCGCAATATAATACAGATCTTAATGGTTCAGAGAAAGGAACGCATGATTTGCACCGACTCTGATTCCCTATATGATACTGTCTGTCCCTAGGCCCCAGTAGTATCAAGTGTGAAAAGTTCTGACGTGCGTACGTTGCGCTCCTATATCCGGGCTTCCCTCGGCAGCGTAGTTGGCAGAGCAGCTACTTGAGCTTGCGGGTATAAGGGTTTGGAATTCCCGCCACGCAAGTTTCACTGTGTTCAACCTTCATGCCAATAATAGATAATTGCTTTCATTTAACCATCCGTGCTGGTAAGATGGCGGAAGTCTAAACTGGGGGACAGACTGGCGGAAATGGAACGGTTGCTCTCGTTCACAGAAGGCGGGTTGTCCTTGAGATTCGTCCTAGATTTGAAATATCAAAACAATTATAAATCTATAAATGGGATAACTCTGCTAGTCTCGAGGGAGAAAAATACATCCTCATTATTCATATATTGTCTGTGCTTATTCTTAGGGTGCGGCAATGCAGTTCTCTTTTGAGAGCACTTTCAGCTGCATTTCAGGTAACTAACATCAGTCAGCTAAATAATGGCTGCGAGTGACTTAGTTAACTCAACACATCGCCTGCGACTTCCAAGATCAAGTATATCATAACGCGGGATTTTCGGGAACTCTCTGGAAGCTTTTGACAACGTATCAACGTCAACTCAAAATTTCCAGAGGGAGATTGAGAGATGCTCTCGGCAACTTTACCACTTTAGGCAAGTTGTCTTTTTTAAGGTTGCTTTTTCACTTGCCTCTTTTCTTTTCTTTTTCTTTTTTTTACTTTTTCTCTTTTGGGAATTTCTTTTTCGGCCTAGGCTGGTTTTTATGGATCATATTTCGAAAATGACACAGACGATTTTGTACTGTACTTTGCACTCCGCACGGAGTCAGCGAAGAGAAGGATATCGTAATGTAACGTACAATACATGACAGTATGTTTTGAGTCTAAAAATTCAAAGGGTAACATTGATACTATTATTATGTGTAGAGTGAGCATCTTCCTAGCATATATTTCATATCCTTGAAGGTGTTTGTTCAGGCCCTGAAAGAGAGGGAGTTACAAGCTGTATACATAATTTCCAATGTTGCAGTCATTATATGTGAAATCTGTAACACTATTCATTGTTCATTCAATGATATAATGAGGAATGCTGGTATTGTTGGTAATAGTTGGTTTGCAAACCAACTGGGAAAAGTATTCAACTTGCCAGCCGGGTTTTTCGCAAGAGATCTCAGGTTGACTTCCAGATACTACCTAGGTACTTACCGTTGGCAGGGGCCGAAATATTAAGGGCTACATGTATTTTCGCTCTCGGGCAGATATGTCAAAGTAACCACGAGATCATTATTTGTACGGAGTAAATGCAGTCTAGGGAGAAAGTCTGGAAACACTTATGACGGGGACTCAAAATTCCCAAGATATTGCTTTTTTTTCCCTTTCCCTTATTCTTAAAGACGTGATTTCAAGGAAATTGGCAACCATATGAGTAACTTGGTTTTGCAAGGCTATTCCCAGTCCAACAATTTGATATTGATATCAAAATGAGCGGGAGTAGTTAGTTGCGAGGCTCGAAATTTGCTTGTCTTGCTTTTTTTGCGGGGGTTTCGGATTTTCAATTGAACGAACCAACTGATCCCCAGAGTCGTTTAGTACTGTCATGTATTGTTGTATATGCTATTATTGGGTATACGGGATACTTGCCCGTTGGCTGCGGATCGGTGGGAGGGAAAGGTACCAGATATTATCACCAGTAAGATATGGTATCCATACCAGCAAGTCACATATTCTAACTCTGCTATCCATGGATACACATGTGGTACCTAATAAATAAATAACTGGTAGAAGGTCCGGCTGGCACAGCACATTTCTTAAAAGTGAGATAATAATACAGAGACGCTGACCTTTAGGCGTTGGTGGAGTTGGTTTGGTCCTTGCTCCCCATTTTCGCTCGCGTTTAAGCGTTTTGTCGTTTCAACGCTAGACTTGTGCGGATACATAATGTGCTGGGTACGCCGGCAACTCTTTTTGAGATTATTGCCTTTTCTGTCTCCTCGGTTTAAAAGGTAGGCCGGCTGGTGCTATGATCGGATTAATAAGTTTTCAGGGCGCCTTTTTATTCCCTATCATACAGCTGTTGGCTGGTGGAGGATATATAATGACGACGGGAGTTGGTTTGCGGAATTGAATGGATTGGAACGTATTTTGAAAGTTTCAAGCGACAAAGAAATGAATGTTATTTTGAATACGGTCCCTTTGCATGAGCATAGGCGTTGGAATTGGTCGCAATCGAGGAATATAAATCGTCCTCGAGGTGTCAACCAAACGTCTGTCTACATCTAGAGACTTGGGTTAGCTTTATCCATTCATTAGCATGCATTTTCACTGAAACGGAGGAAGGATGGTTTGACTCGATTGCTCCTATATATCATCCTTGATATAACTAGCATGTCAACGACTTTCCGGCCTTGCAGCGGTCGTTGATGCTGGGTTCCTTTCAATCCATAGTTTCCGTCTATCCACGTGAAGACGCCTAGTTTCTCGACAAGCGGAGGGACTAGGAGAAAGCATTTGAAAGCGATTGTAAGGCGACAGCTAAAAAAGCCCTTGTGATATACTGAATGGCAGCGGCAATAAGGAATCCAGGCAGGAGTATTCAAAGAAAAGAGACGTAGTTACGTATATTAGTTAGCTGCTCGTTGTCCTTGATCACGCCACAGTTTATCGGCGGTTTCCGCTTGCAGGATAGATAGGAGGTGGTGGTATGTATACCTCCTGGGCAACATTTCAGCAATATATAATAAAATGGCAACTCGGTTCAGCACGCTTATTGCTTTATTATACCTAGGTATACTTTCAAAGATTGATGTTGATGAGAAGAAGCATATATGGTTTGCCTTCAGAGATAACCCTCAGCCGCGGTACAGGGCGGTATCATACAATACAGAACGCAACCAAGTGCCCGGGTAAAATTTCGTGATAGCAAATACACGTACCGTACCCAGTTATGGTCTCTTGTCCACCACCATCGGTCCCCATACATACATGTACTGTACCGTATCGTACAGACTGGCAGAGGGCAGCATAAACCAAACCATACCATACCATACCATACCATACCCATCCTTCCATCATCCCATTCCGCCTCAAATCTCCTCCCGTTGTCTATCTCGGATTCATTCTCTCCTCGCGCGCCTACACCACTCACCCCGTCTCTGGTCCCCGTCTTCGCCGTTCTCCTTCCGCCTTTTCCCTTCTTCCCCCGGTATCCTTTGTCTTATCATTTGCACTTATCTCCTTATTTAATTAACCGCTTTCTGTTCTCTCGCATATCTGTTGGTCTACGCTATCACTCACTTGCATATCTCCCCTAAACCCTCATCCTCATCCGCTTTTGCCCAACCACCCTTCCCTCCAATGCGCTATTCGCATCGCTATCAGTGTTTTCCCACAGCAGCCTAATCTAATTCCGTCATCTCCTGCTCTGCCGCATCTCAGCGTGGAGACATGGTGGTCCCACCTTCAACGGGAGCATTCACTGCCCAGCAGCAGCAGTCCCAGCCATCGGCCACCCGCTCCTCAACCCGCGCCTCGAACTCGAACCACTACCACCAATCTTACAATGCCAATGTTCCCCTAAGTGCTCGAAGGGCTGCGCCCCTCGATCTCTCCACCGTCGAGCGTCGTGGCCATCCTGCTGCCAGTAGAGAACCCGTCAAGCGTGTGCGACCTCACGGTTTACAGGAAGCTCCAACGTTCCGTCCTACAGAAGAAGAGTTCAAGGACCCTTTCGAGTACATCCGCAAAATCGCACCGGAAGGAAAGAAATATGGCATTTGCAAGATTGTGCCCCCCGACAGCTGGACTCCGCCGTTTGCTATCGACACAGAGGTACGGGTATTCTGCTGAATTTTTCCAGGCCGCTGCATCTTTTCATCCACATCCTATTGCTTTCACTATATGGTACTAATCAAACCTGTTGTTTCTCATATTTTAGCGATTCCACTTCCGCACCCGCCGGCAGGAGTTGAACTCGGTTGAAGGAGGTATGACCCAAGCCTTCTACCCTACAATAAGTCCCCTGGAACCCGAATCTAACTCCCAGTCAGGCACCCGAGCGAATCTCAATTACCTCGACCAACTAACGAAATTCCATAAACAACATGGAATGAATCTAAGCCGTTTCCCCAGCGTCGATAAGCGTCCACTTGATCTCTATAAGCTGAAAAAGGCCGTCGACATCCGCGGTGGTTTCGATCAAGTTTGTAAGCTGAAAAAATGGGCCGAGATCGGCCGGGACTTGGGCTACAGCGGCAAAATCATGTCCTCTTTATCAACCTCGTTGAAGAATTCCTACCAACGCTGGCTACACCCTTACGAGGAATATCTCCGCATCGCCAAACCCGGTGTCCAGCAGCAGTTGGAATTTGAACACGGAGGACCGTACACCCCGTCTCCGGGCACTTCTCCGGCCGCTAAACGGACACAGACCAACAACCATCACTCCTCCGAAGTTAACAATAACTCTCCAGCGGCAAGAGCATCTGCTGCACTTAATAGTTCAGTGAGAGACAACGAGGTCAAGAGAGATGAATCTTCGACTCCCCGTGATTACCCTCCGGAACGACATGTCACCACTTCGGGTTTCACAGCAGTCAATGCAACTACAAGCGGATTTTCTGCAATCAATGCGTCTCCATCATTCGTTGCAGTCAACAGTTCGGCTCCGGTAAAACGGGAGATGGAGAATGGAACTCATCCGGAGGTCCTTGGAAAGCATACCTCGACTTCCAAAAACGCCCAAGAACAACACCAGCCCGAAGCTGACCATCCACCAACCGTCAACGGCCACAGTTCACACCCACTCAAACGTACATTCAGCCAAGAGAGTTTGACGGGAAGTTCGCAGACCGACAACGGAGACACTGATGGCGCAAACGGACGACGCAGTAAACGCCTGAAGAAAGGTACGTCTAGAAAGCAATTACTGGCCGACTGTGAACCTACAGCGCTAGGGACCGCCATCTTTTATTATACCAAGTACCTCTGCACATGGTGCTTCTAGTTTTGCTAACTTGTAGATTTAGATGGCGTGCCAACGGTTGCGGGGTCGCATATGAGCTTACTCCGCCCTACACCAACCCAAGGGCGAGCGAAGAGTGGAAACAGGAGAACCGGAGACGTGAGTACTATTGGTTTTTTTTTTCGCATTTGACCCTCTTGGATGGCAAACTAACCCACTTATCCAGCGGTGTGAAAATTGCGGCAAGAGTGACGATCGTCTAACTATTCTATCATGCGACGGATGTGAAAATGGTTATCACATGCACTGCCTTGACCCGCCCCTCCAATCAGTCCCCGATTACGACTGGCATTGCCCTAAATGCCTGGTGGGAACTGGAGAATACGGATTTGAAGAAGGTGGGATATACTCGCTAAAACAGTTCCAGGAGAAAGCGAATAATTTCAAGGAAAATTATTTTGCTCCAAGGATGCCATTTGATCCCGTGCTCAATGCTCCTCGAAAGGAAACCGAAGACGACGTTGAGCGAGAGTTCTGGCGGCTTGTTGAAAGCTTGACCGAGACTGTTGAAGTCGAGTATGGTGCAGATATCCACTCGACAACGCATGGAAGCGGATTTCCAACTGTCGAACGGAATCCATTAGACCCTTATTCTGTTGACCCGTGGAATCTGAATGTTATGCCTCTGCACTCAGAGTCACTCTTCCGGCATATCAAGTCCGACGTCTCTGGCATGACCGTTCCATGGGTGTATGTTGGCATGTGCTTCTCGACATTTTGCTGGCATAATGAAGACCATTACACGTATTCAGCCAACTATCAACATTTCGGTGCAACGAAGACGTGGTATGGGATACCCGGAGACGATGCTGAAGCTTTCGAAGAGGCTATGCGCCAAGCAGTCCCTGAACTGTTCGAAACCCAGCCGGATCTGTTGTTCCAGCTTGTCACTTTGCTGCCACCGGATCAATTAAAGAAGGCAGGCGTCAACGTGTATGCTCTCGACCAGCGTGCCGGCCAGTTCGTTATCACATTTCCGCAAGCATATCACGCCGGGTTTAACCATGGATTTAATTTCAATGAAGCCGTTAACTTCGCTCCGTCAGATTGGGAACCACTAGGCCAAGCTGGAGTAGTGCGCCTGCAGGAATTTCGACGGCAGCCTTGTTTTTCACACGACGAGTTGCTCATAACAGCTGCCGCGAGGGATACATCTATCAAAACCGCTAAGTGGCTTGGCCCCGCGCTACAACGTATGTGCAATCGAGAGCTCGAACAACGCGCGGCCTTACTAGCGCGCCATCAGGAGCTTCGTCCACATAATTGTAAAATTAATGGCGGAGACGAAGAGTCGGAGAATTGCAAACTAAAATTCGTGGTTGAGGATACGGATCTTCCTGAAGAAGAGTATCAGTGTAGTTACTGCAAAGTATACAGTTACCTGACGCAGTTCAAATGCCAAAAGAAGAACAAGACCCTGTGTCTCTTGCATGTCGAGAGCTATGACTGCTGTGGAGAAGACATCTCGCAAAAATTACTGGGAGCTAACCATACCTTACGCTATCGCATGTCCGATGATGCCTTGAGATCCTGCGTTCAGAAAGTGGAAGACCGAGCCCGAATCCCCGAAGCCTGGGCCGAAAAGGTGGACAAAATTCTCGCGGACGAACCGAAACCTTCGTTGAAAGCTTTGCATGCTTTACTCAGTGAGGGAGAGAAAATCCCATATTTCCTACCCGGTCTGCAGGATCTGGCCTCGTTTGTTCAGCGTTGCGACAAATGGGTCGATGAAGCTAATAATTACATTACTCGTAAACAGCAGAATCGTCGCAAAAATGAAAAGGCATGGCGCAGAGGCAATTTGGCCAAGGCAGCCCAACTGGAAGAGCGCGATCGCGAGCTCCGCAGGGTGGAAAAGATCCATGCGCTACTCGAGGAAGCGGACAACCTGTCCTTTGATTGCCCGCAGATAACATCGCTGAGGGAAAAGATCCAGGAGATTCAGAAATTTCAAAGTGATGCCCAAGCTATTCTTTGCAACCCTCACATTAGTTCGACCCAGGAGGTCGAAGAGCTATTAGACCTTGGAAGGAGCTTCAATGTTGACATGCCGGAGGTAGACAAACTCGAGAAGGCCCTGAGCCAAATGAAATGGAATGATCAGGCCCGCCGCAAACGGGAGCATCTCCAAACGCTCGATGAATGCCGCGAATTCATTGCACAGGGGGAGCAGCTAGGCTTATCTGAGACAAACGAGCATCTACTTTATTTCAAAGAAATGCATCGCTTAGCAGAAACCTGGGAAGCAAAAGCAAAAGAACTCATGTCGGTAGAGGCTGTCCACTACCAACAGCTAGAAGCGCTTTCCTCACAGGCAGCTAAATTGCCTGTATCCCCCGAGACCCTTTCTGCGGTTGACGCCATTTTGACAAAGCAGCGTGAAGCACAACGTCAGATCTCCTCGTTTTACGATGCAAGCAGAAATCCGGATTTTAGGAAACGGCCCCACTATAAAGATGTCCGTGATCTTATGGAGTCTTTGACGGAATTGAACAGCAAGCCGAATGGAACCATCGACCTAGAAAAGGAGCAGAAGCGCCATGAGGATTGGATGCGGAAGGGCAAGAAGTTGTTTGGCAAAGCCAACGCTCCATTGCACATACTCAAGATGCATCTACAATATGTTGAAAAGAAGAATTCGTTCTGCTTCGATCTCGAGGACCAATCTCGTCCCCCTGTTGAACCGGCATCGCGAGAGGCAAGTCCCGATGCCGAGACTCATAGTTGGAGTGGCACCAGGTCGAAGAAAAAGGATGTATTCTGTATCTGTCGGCAACAGGAAGCTGGACTAATGATCGAGTGTGAGCTTTGTCATGAGTGGTAAGTTTCGAAATTATAACCCTTTGAGAGAGGCATGTTATGATTTCTTGTATAAGTTCAACAACTAACTACTTTTTTAGGTACCACGGAAAATGCCTGAAAATTGCGAGAGGCAAAGTCAAGGAATTTGATAGCTATACTTGCCCCATTTGCGATTGGCGCGTCAAGATTCCTCGCGACGCAGCGCGTCCCAAACTAGAAGAGTTGCTTGATTGGCAGGCCGAAATTCCCGACCTCCCATTCCAACCCGAAGAAGAACAGATTTTGGAGTCGATTATTGACCAAGCAACATCGTTCCGCGATTTCGTGCGACAATTCGTTAACACTTCTGCAGTCTGCGTGACCGCGGAAGAAGTTCCAACGCAGATCTTCTATCTCAGGAAGATGGAAGGGGCAGAAGTCCTTCTTGCCTTTGAAACGAATTATTTTCGACAGGAGATCCATAAATGGGCACCCGTCGCCCCCGAGCCGCCTCCGATTCTTGAAGTGTCCCTATCTACTCGTAAGCCACGACCGACAAAGCAGCAAAAGATGATGGCACAACTTGGTGTTGAGAAACCTGAAGACCTTCCACTTCATCTACGGACCAAGCAGCATACATTTTCCAACAAGCGGAAATCAACTGACTCCCATACTTCCGGACGACCTCCCCCCCTTCAACCGGCACCTGCGATTCGCTCTAACACACCATCCGGTGACCCTCGATCTGCTTCCACAGGCAACGCGCCGACCCCCACTACTGCAGCTCCGCCAGCTCCCGCTTCTCAACATCCGACTGCATTTTCCTTTTCACATCCGTTCCCAATATCATCAAATGACGCAAGTCCGGCTTACGCCACTACATCATCAACATACCTCCCAGGTGTGAACAATATGCATTCCCCTTCATTCGACCCCACCTCCCCACCATCTCACCACCAGGGTCTCGATCCATCCTTATTCAGTCCTCCAAGCTTTACCCGAAGCAACCCCCTCCATCCTCAAAACATGGGTAAAGACCACGACGACATAGGTGGTCCAATGGCCTTTGGCAGCAGCCCGCGTGGCGGGGACATGGAAGACCTTTTTGCCGAGATGACGAACCAAGACACGGAGCAAATGGAGGCGTTGGAGGTTAGCCATGCGAATGAGGCGCTGGAGGCACTTCGAAGTGCTAGCAACAGTGGCGCACAGGACCGCTCTGCTTCTGGATCTGGCGATGACTTCGGCGCGGAGAATGATGGTGATGGCCAGGGCCGAGATGGCGAAGATACCTCGAACCTTGCTGACGAATTCTTGACCTAAGTTCTTTTTACGATTGATTACGTTTGACCAACTCCTAGTGACGGATGTGCTTCATTATTTTTCCTTTCTTATACTCCGCTGCTGTCCAAGTCCCTTTAACTCCCTTTCTTTCCTGCCTTTTCAACGCCATGAATCTATTTCCTGCTCTTCCGATTTCTTTCTCCGTTCAATGTCTGCGATTTCATGTGAAATTTCTTTTTCTTCCCTCCTCCCATTCTTAAACTTCTTGTCTTTGATTTGTGTTCCTTTTTCTTTGCTTTTATATCTTTTTTTCCTCTCCTGTTCAATTACACTCCTGTAGACAAAATGATTACAACATCCACATTATTATTACATTACACGGCGCGCCACGGATGGGTTAATTTTTATGGGGGTTGCGGGTGGAATCTGCAAATGGGAAGGATATTTTAGGTGGGCGCTCTTCTGCTTTTAACTTTGCTTTCACTTTGATTTTTGCTTCTGCGTTTTTTTTTTCGTGTCTCTTTTCGTTTCTTTTCCTTGATACAGTATTATTAAACCACTCTGGAACGCTGGTATTATCTACCCAATGGTGTCATTTGCCCAATTGCTAATCTTATTCACTCTGTTTATTCTTATCGCTTTAATTTTCTTTGTTATTTATTATACATTTCTATCAACCGGTTGTGTGATTTCTTGCCTCTGCACATCGTCATCGTCCTTATTGTCTCGTCATATACTAATTATTCTGAGTCGGTAAACGCGAAGAAAAAGGAACATCGGCCCGTGTCCGGCTCTTCCTGGCAACTTTCCATGGACAGCTCCGGGCCCGTTGTTTGTGTAGGGGGAAGAGAAAAAAGATCTATCTGTCTTGTTCCTTTCTGTCAACGATACATTTGCTTCTTCCTTTCTTCCCCCCTTACTTGTTCGCATGCTTTGCTTGCTTCGTGTAACTGCCGGCGTCAATTCTGTAAAGTAGATTTAATTTATGTGTTCTGACAATCTGTTTCCCTCACTTGCGCTCGCAGTACACTCCGTCTGGAAACCAGCCTGCTCCTCGCCTATAGGTCGACAAGCATAGACAGACTTCTGTTCTTTATGATGCGTCAGAGTGGTGTAGAAAGGGGATAATTAGAGGGCAACTGGACGGAAACTGGGCAAATTGAATGGGGGTAGGAGTTTCACTTGTTTTCTATTTTCTATTTTGAGACTTTTCGTAATATAATAATGATAATATAATTCATTATGTGGTAATTTTTAAATATGAAAACATATTCCTTTTCTAGCCTTTTAATTTAGATATCTAGAAACTGTTGCGTTGTACATACGGAGTATAACTTCGGGAGCCTTGAATCAGGTGACTGCAAGAATAAATATATTTTTCCAAACAACGACGTCATGTTGAGTTGTTACAACAAGTCAACATTCCACTTATTGATCAACATCGGCTACATAAAACAGACATGCTGAGTCGAAATATAGATAATCCGCCAAAACCTATTTCTTTACATACCCAGGCCTCATCTGTATTCTAATTGCCGCTTCGTTTCCTTCCCAATATTTTCCACCATGGGCAAACCAGCCACCTTCACTCGACGGCTAGATTTGCTCCGCTTCCTCAAACAAGCACACAGCTCTTCCCATTTTGCCCATCCTCAGCAGTTCCATCTAAATACACACTCTCCCTCACTGCCTATAACCCTTGCCAAGTCTCAAGTATACGTCCTTGGAAATCCGTCCGCAGACCTAGACTCTATAATTTCTGCAATCGTATATTCATATTTTGCGACGAGAGTGGTCTCATCTAGCCCCGTAACTGTTTCCTCGTCGCCAAGAAGGGAAGCGGGAGAAAAGATTCTTCGTCAATATATACCTCTAATCGATTTGCCAGATGTTCATGCTGGGAAAGAGCTGGCAAGGTTGCGGCCAGAGTTTGTGACGGCGTTGAGGTTAGCGGTGGGATGGGATGGAAGGGAAGTTAGAGCAGAGGAAGAAACTGACAATAGTGTGCTAGAAAATAGTGTGTTGACTGTTGCGGATTTGAAGGAGCAGCTATTGTTGTCTTTGAGCGGAAATCCAACAGGTGCCAATGGGGGAATCGAAGCCAGGGCGGCTGCTAACAGACACTCCAACAAAACTGCGCCGGGGAACATTAACAATGATGCAGAAGAGCTTAAAAACCTGAATTTTATGTTGGTGGATTGGAATGCGCTGCCCAATCTCCCGTGCAATGGGGGGAAACATGGCATTGAAGGCATTTCTCACGTCCTGCCGGACCTCAACCTTTCCATCGTCGGTTGCATAGATCATCACGATGATGAATGTTTCGTGTCAAGGGAATCTGATTCACATCCACATGATCCCTGCTGTATACAGCCGGGTGTAGGAAGCTGTGTGTCCCTTGTCGTTCGCGAGCTGCGAGCGCAAGGTCTTTGGGCGGACCTTGTTCCCTTGTCTTCACACCCCCACCCCGCCGTGGACCAAGAGACACCCCAAGATCAGGCTGCAATCTACGAAGCACAAGTAGCAAAACTAGCTATGGCCGCGATCTTAATTGACACAGCCAACATGACGGCGGAAAGCAAGGTGTCCGCCGTCGATACAGCGGCCCTCACCTTCCTGGAAGCTAAGATACAAGCGGGCATCAACGCACATTTGCGAAGTAATCCTCACTCTGCCGTAAATGGCATAAGTTGGGATAGACAGGCCTTTTACGATTCAATCGCTCTCGCGAAGGAGAATAGCGTTGAAAACTTGACGGTTAGAGAGGTGCTGGGGAGGGATTATAAGGAGTGGACTGAGACTATTGCTACAAGCACAGGTTCATCAACCATAACCAATAATAAGACGGTGAAATTGGGCGTCTGTTGCATAGTAAAGCCCCTCTCCTGGCTTATGGGAAAATGTTCTCGGGAACAGGAAACCGTTGCTACCACCCCAACGGACGATACATCCTCCACCGCACCACTATTTACACACCTCGCCTCCTTCGCAGCAGACAAGCAGCTCGACCTCGTCGCTGTTATGACAACGTTTAGAAGCCCAGCACCAGAGAGCGAGTTTCGCCGTGAATTGCTGCTATATATTTTGAATCGCGACTGTCTCGATGGCCTGAACCGTTTCAGGGAAGCTGCGATTGGAGAGCTGGGACTACAAGACGGAACCTGGACTGGACATTTTGCTTCCCTGGATGCTAGTGATGATACCGGGCGCTGTATGCGCATTTGGCGGCAGACTGATGTGTCGAAGAGTAGGAAGCAGGTTGCGCCGTTGCTGAGGCGGACGTTCTGTGGAGCTGAGATCTGAGTTAGGGAAGTAAGGGTTATGAAATATCCATATAAAGGCAGATCGAAATAGCCATCTCTGCTAAAATATAGTAATATAAAAATTTTGCTACAGCACAATGGATAAAATGAGTATTTTGGACAACTGTGGGTGCCAATATAGTCTTGCATGGGTCGAAACCTGGGGTATTGCTAGGATGTATTAGAATTCGAATCTTTTGCCTGTTAAACGCTTCGAAATGTCACAAAAATGGAGAAGTAGCACACCCGCAAGGTCAAAAAATAATAATGCAACGTGTCCCTTGGACAGTGAAAAGAACCACGTAAAGGGGACTCAAGAAAGATTGTTGTATCAATTGCCCTCCTTTTGGTTCATTGCCAGTTAGCTGATATAATTAGATGCCGATTAAGTTAGTGAAATCACCAGGAAGACATGAAACCAAAACGTAGGAAATTAAAGGAAAACGAGAAATGACTCTCCGGAATTAGCCAAGGGGAAATGTTGAAGACTAAGATCGTAGTAAAACGACAATTGTTCTGAGGATGAACACAGAAAGAAAGAAAACGAAAAGCCAGGGAAGGCGAGCTAGAGACATTGAAAAGAAATCGAGCATCACCCAAAATCGTAACAGATCGAGAAGAGGGCCAGAAATAACATCGCTAGACGGAAAGAACTCCAAACAAATCTCCCTAGTAAACGGAGAAGGGAATCAAGGACAAAAAAACGCGCTTAGATTTCTATTACCATGTCTCGCAACCCAGGAAAGGAAGAAATGAAGCGAAGAAGGAAAAAAAAAAGATCAGAAACACTCCCACTCCCCAAAGACACACCATCTTGCACTGCGATCAGCAAGTACCAGGCCTCTCCAAACACCCCTCTCACCAACCTTAATCACCGTTTCCCACACGCTGCCATCGGGTGGGCCATCTCCTGTTAGATCCCCTCCACAACTGCTGGTAGTGAGAACGTGCTCAGATTTGCGTGTCAGTCTTAATATCCTTCCTGAAGGTGCTTGTATAGCTAGCTTCGCAGGCTTGGAGGGGTGCTGCAACTGTTTGCCATTCGACGAGACATTGGAGCTCGAGGCGGAGAAGGTTTGATTGATATACGAGGCGCCTGAGGACGCGTTTGAGCTTGCGGCAACGGAAGATACCATGCTGAGCGCGCTGGCAGGGCGGGCGTAAGGGTTCGGGGAGATGCGACCATTGGCGTCGTTGGGGTTGGGTGAACTGGATGGAAGAGATGATGGATGTTGGCGGACCGCGAAGACAAAGGTGTTGTTTACTGCGAGCTTGGCGCATTGTGGTTGAATAACGTAAAGGTCGTGACGTTGGGCGTGAGGCGTCGGGTGGCGGAGGATGAAGTCGTAGGTCGGGTTATCTCCTGTGTGGGTGATCGGGAGTGCAAATGCTAGAGGGTGAGGAATATCTTTGATAGAATGCATCAATCCCTTCTTCCCAACATATACCTTTAAAACCCCTTGCCCCTCGTCTCCAGGTAAGACCGCCTTTATGGTGAAGCGTTTTTGCCCACCGATCCAGTCCGGCTGTGCAAGTGCACGCTTCTTGGAAATATCACCATTTTCAAAGAAGTCACCATCCATATCACGGTCAAATACAAGGGCTTCAACTTCGGCAACGCATTCAACATCAGGGGGCACGTGAATACGAAGCTGGACGGCCTCAAGCCCATTGATCCGAATAAGGCTCGTGTCATAATTAGGGAACCGCAGGCCGTTTTTAAAAAACGGAGGACAAGCACAAGGTAACGCAAGAAGAACATCGGGAGATACGGGTGGGCAGATGTGCTGTTGCTGGGAGTCGATGGGAACGTGGGAGTAGCAGATTTCCATAGGACGAGCCAGGAAATACCAGCTTTCAGCAGCCTGAGAATTGAAACTCGAATACAAACTTCTTCGAGGGTGGGTCGGGCTTGCCAAGGAGCAATCCATGATCCGCCATTCGCCATCTATTAGAACTGCATTCCACCAATGATTTGGATGGGAGAGGCGATCAAGATCCAGCTGCTCGCCTGGCGTTTTCAGGTAGCCATGAACTACCTCAGCATCCAGTCCAACGGCAGAACACATTTCCTGTACTAAATAAGCAACTTCTTTTGGGGACGCTCTTTTCACAGATAGTACCCTCTTTAAATCCACGTCCCCATCAATATCATCATCCCATGCAATCCTTTCGGCAACCCAAGTAAATATGGCACGTAATCGCTGTCCATCACTCCGATGCGGGCGACATATGTACCCTTGAGATAAGCCGGTTGCGTTTATCATTGCAGGCAGACTACTTATGAACCGGACACTCTTGTCCACTAGCTGCAGGTTCACAGCTGCCCAGTTGGTAGGCTCTGCAATAGGTAGACCATCTATTCCCTCGTCTCCCTCTGCACTCTCATAGAGTTCCTCCACCGCGTATATTACTGGACAATCGAGCATTTGGCATCTCTCCGCTCTCTCGATTAGTTCATGATGGCTTGGAGTAGTACACCTGTTGACGTCCCGCCGCACCTGAACCCAATCCACGGATGCGCCCAATCCCGTGTCTCTTGCCGCGGGCTTTCCCGAGTGAGGCGATGCATAAGATGATATTCCCACGGCCATGCGGCTCTTAGTCGGTGATATGGCTCCACCAGGGCTTGTACCAATATTGCTCCTTGCAGTCGCAGCTCCAGTTTTAGCAGACTCAATTATTTTCTTGAAAAAACCTGTTTTCTTTGACTTGGGTGTGGTGAGGCCGCCATACATGCTTGGAGCATCCTTGCTGTATTCGTTCCATCCGACAGCAGAAGTTGCTCCTTGCCGAGAGGAATCATGGCTGGAGTGGTAAGAAATTCCGGTCAACGGTGTTTGAGGCCGCAGTCCGCTATCAGAAGATTTATCAGAACCAATTAACCCGGAGGGCCGAATATTATCCATGGCAGTATTTGGTCTATTGGTATGCCGTGCGTAGCTGGCGGCGCTAGTTGCACTAAACGCCGAAGCTGATGGGCCGCTCATGACACTTTGGTCTGTACGTCCTGTGCTGGATGTACTGCTAGTTGCATTGCTTTGGGCACCGCTGGAAGAAGTTGTCGCGCTAGATTTTGTTGTGAACGTCCGCCCAAGAACATCTTTCCCCAATTCGTATGCAGATCTTCGCGGTCTTAGTCGTGGTCCCTGGTTATCTTGATTTGAAGCTGACTGCGGCCTGGAGTGGGATGATCCTTTCGGAGGTGGTATGGGCGGGAGATCTTTATTGCTAGGCGGCATATGAAGCTCATCTGAGGACTTTCTACTTTGCGCATGTAGTTTGCGGAGTCTGCTTTCCATCCTCTGCACATAATTGTTGAGTTGCGGAGGCCCATCATTGTATTGATGCGCAAAATTATGCTGACTGCTCTCTTGCTGCTGATCATCTCCACCACTTAGCCCCGAGGAAGTCAGGGGGCGATGGATTGGGTTAGGCACGCCATTCTCATGAAGCGTATCAAAAGCTTCTGGAGACCACGGATGGAAGGGTGAAGGAGACCGACGCGGATGTTCCGACGGGCCGTCGTGATTTAGACCCATATCTTGTAAAGAAGACATGACGTCTTCCATAGCATCTCTTAGAGGAGATGGAGTGTGACCATAAATGGCAGGAGAGTGTGGATGTGGAGAAGGAGTCCTGGCTACGGTAGGGTATACATGATTCATATCATAGGATGTAGGAATAGGTGATTGACTGGGCCTTCGCGGTTGGGTTTTGACAGAAATTCGGTGAGGGGGCGGTGGCGGTGGTGGAGGAGATTCAGTATCTCGCGGTGGGCCGGGAGAAAGTGCACGAGGATGCGAGTGAGAGTAAGAATGATGGTGTTGTATTGGCCCGGGAGAAAGTGCGCGAGGATGGGAGTTAGAGAGGGAGTGATGCTGCATTGGTGACGGGGACACGGCACGAGATATGGACTCATGATGCTGGATTGGCCCAGGAGAAAGAGCACGAGGATGGGGGTTAGAGAAGGAGGGATTATATTGCACCGGTGAAGGAGACAAGGCACGGGGTACAGATCCATGATACTGTACTGGCACTGGAGAAATAGCACGGTTATGATGGGAGAAAGAGCCACGATGTTGCATGGGTGCTGCGGACACGGTATGAGGCGTAGGGTTGGAAAAGGAATGATGATGCCGTACCGGGAGGGGGGAAGCAGCACGAGGAGGATGATGTGAGAAAGAACCACGATGTTGAATAGGTGCAGGAGATATTGCCCGGGAAATAGGCCCTGCATGCTGACCGGGTGAAGGGGATATCGCGCGAGAAATGGAGGATCGATGTTGAACTGGAGCAGGGGAAACGGAGTGTGGAGAATGGCGAGGAGATTGACGTGAAAGAGATCCACGATGTTTGCTCGACGCTGGAGGCGTCCCTGCTGAGCCTGGACGCGCTTTCGACAGTTTCCCCGACGGCGAAACGGTTTGCCCAGTATTGTTAATATGATTCTCATTTTTATTATTGATGTTGTTGTTGTTGTTGTTGTTGTTCTTCATATCATCATCATTCTGCCTCTTCCTCAAAGCTTCAGACGGCCCTACAACTTCTTTGTATCCCTGAAAAGGCTTCCGAAAAGTCTTTTGTTTTCTGGGCGCTGCAGCAGAATTGGAGGCTGATATCCGGCGTAAATCCATCGTCGAGCCTGCAGGTCCACCAGGCATTGGACTGACCGACCGGCTCCCGGGGACAAAGTCGTCCCCAAGAACCTTGACAAAATTGGAGGGAAACACGCCAACCATGCGTTTATCTCGACGTAGGCGGCCAGTCCACCATGATCCATCACCAGCATTCAAACATTCAATGAGGTCTCCCTCCACAAAGCCTAAGTCTCGTTTTGTCTCTCCACCCCACGAGTATACAGCCTGACACCAGCAGGGGAATCGGGTGGGGAGACTGGGTGCTGCTGGAGCCATTGCTGCTAAGAATTGACGTGGTATGGGCGGTAATAGGATGCGTGCGAATGTGGAGGATTGGGGATATCATAACATTGGGAATTGGTAGAAGAGGTGTGATTCCAGATGCAACCAGCCCACTGAGGAAGCAGTGCGACAAACAAGGACGGCACAATTGCCTAGTAACGAGCGACAGGGGTGTTGTGAACGAGCGAAATGGGAGGAGGCCGTTATATCAGAGGCAATCGTATAGTCATTCGTGGCTAATCCCGGAGAATCATCGACTCCATCGGACAAGCTGTGGTAGGGATAAGTAAAGTAATTGATATGTTCCGCGTTGGAGAGCGCTGCGATTGTTGCAAGAGCTGTTGTTGCTATGGTTGTTGTTGTTGTCCTCGGCGATAGCGTCTGACCGGGATGTTGATGTGTTGTTGCGTCCATCGGTGTTTACTAATTGCTGTTTGCGGCCTAGCGCCGATCGGTAGGGCTGAGGCTCCACGGCGCATCCCAAAACGGAAATCTGATATCACGCCGGAAACACTTTGGGATAACCTCACTTTATCCCAAAATAGAACAACAAAGGGCGGTTAGACCTCTCGCATCAATGCTCTGCACAGATCAGCTGCTAGTCATCGCTCGTGCTTTGGCGATACGGCCCACCAGATCGGGGAAAATATCTAAACCACCCTTGTCCTAGGTGGGCTATTCGCTCGGCTTTGTATGCGCACAGATCACACCACCCTTGACCCTTGTCAAACACATCAGGGGAAGCAGCCAAACAATTGTCTCTCCGCGCGGAACACCTGTTCGGATTGTTCTCTAATGCTGTTGAGATCAAGGATGCCCGTCTCACAGATATAATGATCGATATATCTGGCAGGGACCCACTCGAAGTAAACGTTTCGAGTCTCCACCATGGTGCGCCATAGATTCGACTTTATGTTTCCGTGGGTGTGATGGTGGTCCCATCCACGTTCCAACTCTCGGGGGTCGTTCTCTTCTTCTCTATACGCCTCCATTGCCCCTGGCTTGGAGATTTTATCGAGATCAGACACAACGACGATAGCCACGTTATCCGACACCGCTTTCGCACAAAGCACAGCAGGTAAACTACCAGTCTTGTTACTTACATCCCCGCTATCGGATATTCGATCAGCTCCCAGGAGAACGACATCAACCCCCTTTGCGAGGATCGCAACGCTGGCATCTGACGCAATCTCTATACGTAGCCGATCCGTAGCCCCGATGGTCTCTGCGCACTGGATAAGGTCTCTAGCGAAGTCTACACCTTCGCAGAGCGGTCGCGACTCCATGACCTTCAGCTGAAGCTTCAACCCACCATCCCCGCCCATTCTACTCTCCATCTCCAACACCATCGCCAATGAATTCATGACCGTTGCACTGGAACTTAGGGTCAATATTTTCACCACCCGTTTCCCACCCTCGATAGTTCCCTTCTCATATAAAAACTGCCGTAGCCCCGCCCCAATCAGCGTCTTTGTGGCATTGTGGTATCTCTCCATCAGATAGGCATGCATTCTCTCTACCGCGAGTCTAATACACCTTTCTTCATCTTCAACCTCCTCTCCCCCACGACTATCCGCTCGAGACACTTTCCGCTTCACTCCACATATCCCATACCGATCTGAGACTTCCTCCTCGTCCAATTCCACAAGGCCCAGCCTCTTTCTATCCAGCGCCTTGACAATTGCACCGGTAATCGCCGCATTCATGCTCGGCCGGCCATACTTAGCAAGAATCCACCCAGCCTTCCGACACGACTCCCACCACGTCTCAACCGCCGAATGGGGCGAACCGCGCAATTTGCCGCCGTGCGCCTCTGCCTCATCCTGCTTTATCTCTTCAATCAGCCTCTCACCGATAATCTCAGCAATGCGCACGAGTGAAAATATGGCCCTCGTAGCGAGGTCTTTCGCTCCGCTGACATGATCCGTTCGCAGACGCAATAAGCCGTTGGACAATGCGTCTTTGGCCTCGGGGTACGCGGTTACTTCAAGCTTGTAGGTGGGGGATGTGGGGGGCGGGGTAGAGAGGTCTGGAGTGGAGATAACCGGAGAGACTGCCATGCCAGCTGGATTTGGGCCGGTTGGTGCACTGTTGATACGGTGGCGCAACACCGAGGCTAGGATTTGAGGCTATAGGTAGACTTGATTGTAGCTCTATTCCTTGTGTTATGGGTTGTCTTTTTCAAAAGGGTAAGATAAATGATTTCGATACTTCTGCGTGGATGGAAGCCGTGTAGCTCTTTGCAGTTTAGATAGCTTGGAGTCGGAGCTGTTGTGGGGGTTTCTGACTGGTTGTGGGGATGTGGAATTAAAGTTTACTGAGCTCCAGGCAAGCGGTCGCGAGGCGGCAAGGGCGATTGGTGGGGGCAAAGCCTATTTTAAAGTCAAGAGCTCAAGCGTTGTTAAGTTTAGCAGCAACGGGCTGCAGAACAAGGATATATTCCGGACCAAAATCAACAAATGTATCCCTACACAAATCAGACTATTCACATGCACATAAGAAAGGAAAATAAACAAAAGTCAAAAATAAAAAGATTTCTACCTTAACATTGCCCTGGATGGAGCCGAATGACCTTTCACCATAGTTCAACAAATAAAGCCCGAACAATAGGTACAGAACAGTATGATAAAGTGATGGCAATATCAAACAAACGAGCATCAAAAGACAAACATACATCTCTATATGCATAAACCAAGCCGCCCATCTTTGGCGCCTGCATCGGGATATGAATTCTGTCATTAGTTATTCAAGGAGTATGGGCATTAAGAAAAGAAAAAGAATGCACGACAACTTCAACAAACAGGACATGGAAAAGAACGTATGAAGCAATGAGCGAAGTTCCAACACAAAATCTTGTCTCATCTCCAACACTTCTCGCTAGCATCCTCGGTGGAATCAATGTGCTTGGCCTTAAATGCAGCTGTACACAAAACATAAGGAGTTATCCCCAGCCATCCACCAACCTTAACCAGAATGTCAGAACATTGTATATACGTACCCACAGATATCGTCTTATCCCATTCGATTTAGCAGGGATACCTTAACGCACTCCCCCGCATGTTACCGCCACCAACATTATTCGCACCCGGGCTTGCCGGCCGACTAGCTCCCCACTTCGGGCTACGCGGCTGCAGACTCGTCGCACGAGTCGACGGCCGATTCTTCTTCAACTCTCGCAACTCCTCCTCCTTGCGGTTTAACATCTCATCCCGTTGCGCTAATGTTACTTCGAGTTCCTTAATCCGCGTCAGATGCGTTTGCTCGTCGCTCTGCAGACGCAGCTTTTTCAACTTCGCCAGGTCGCCTGCGGCCTTGGTTTTTAGCTCGCCTAGCTCCTCCTCGAGTTGCCGGAGTTCCATGGCTGATTGGGCGGCGGCACTCGAGGCGTTTTGGTATTGTTGCCTTGTATATTCTGTCTGCGAGCGCTCTTGTTGGACTGTGCGTTGCAGGCTGGCGTTTTCCTTGGTCAGGCGGCGTACTTCCTCTCGAGCTTTCTCTAACTCCGCATCCGTTCCTCCTCCCTCCTTGATGGTAGTTCTAGCTTCCTCAAGATCTTTGACTAAAGTGGCTCTCTCGTCTTTGAGTTTGGCTATCTCAATCTTCTGCCGTTCGAGGCGCTCGGCGGACGTCTTGGAAACTTCAAGGGCTTGCTCCAGTTCTTTGCGTAATATGTGGTAATTGTTCAGGCGGCTTTCGTACCGATGTTGTAGTTGAGAGAAGCTCTTCTCTGTGGTTTGAAGATTCGTTTGCATCTTTTCCAAAGCAGTTTGAAGCTGGTTGACTTCGAATTCCATGGCATTTTTCGCTTGGACTAAACTTCGTTCGCTAAGCCGAGAATCGCCTTCGTCCTGCGACTGCGTTTGGCCCTTCATCGAATCGCTAATGTGTGTGAAATCTTGGAAAGGGGTCATTCGTTGCCTCTTTGTCTGATTACTAGCCTCATCCTCATCGTTTTCCTACATATCTATTAGCTCATGACCCTTAGATGTCAGCAATTTTTCCTCTTACCAGCAATCGCTTCTGTCGTGAAGATGACATAGATCGAAGCTCATCTACTTCCAGACCGGCAGGAGACACGTCTGGTGTCTCAATTGGTATCAATTCAACCGCTGCAAGCGGCCACACACGTGTAGCAGGATCCGTTTTCAAGTAAAGGACAAGCTCCTCGGCGTTTTCTTGTACTCCCAGCGCATCATCTTGAAGCTCTCCGGCCGTATTACTGAAGTCTCGCGTATACTTGACAAGAAGGCGAAGCCTACTGATGTTTGTTGTGTCTGGCAAACATCGTTCGACGTGCTCTGCAGTGTTAGAGACAAGCAAGCGAATAACCGGTAAAAGTTTCCCATTCAGAGACGCTTCTGAGCGTATTTGGAGAATGACAGGGTTCTCCGCGTCGAACGAATTATCGAGAGCAATGATCGCAGCCGGAGGTTTGTATGGTTGAAGCACTCGGTCATCATTCGCTGACCGAATCGCAAAACTGAGCTGCCCCTTGCAGAGGGATAATTCAAGATCAGCCGACGTATCTGTCGCCGGTTGAGTACTGATGAATTCTTTTCCTATGAAATAATTTTCCAAAAGCTTGACAGCTTTATCGTTTCTTGCTACGATGATAATATGCAAATCATCATTTACGGCCGCGTCAATTAGGAAACCTAGAAATTGGAATTTTGAACTCGAATATTCTGCCCACGCCGCCTCTTTGGCTGGATTCGCACCGGGCACCGCGGGTTGGTCATTAAGGTCAGGATGTGTTGTTATATTATTAAGCCTATTAATCAACCTCCGCATTTTCGAGATTTGGGTATCATACTATATGTGTGTGAGAAATTTTGAAGTTCACTTCGGTGGGCTAAGGCGGCTACTAACCTCCAGAGTAGAGCTGCTCATATCAGTTCCTAGCGACGAAAATTCTGCCAAAAATTTCGAAATCGTTTTGCTCTCTGCGGAAAGCGTGATATCATAGTCATCTTTAACTCTAGAATCCATGGAGAGAGGAATAGCGAATTCCATGGGTCCCAAATTGATGCCAACAGGGTGCGGTTCAGGCACCTCTTCAACTGAGGCGGAAGTCAGTCCAAATCCTGCTGTTGGCTCTGCTGAAGCTTCCGGAAGCTCTGCCTCACCAGCAAGGGTTGGCTGCGATTCTGCGAGTAATTCCGCGACAGTAACTGGATGTTCCGCATTGTAATGCAGAGCTTGAGGTGCGATAAATGCGGGGATAGCTTCGGTCGTTGTCATGACGTGTGGTGGATGAGTATGAGGCTCCTGATCTACGCGGATATTAAGGGGAGATACCGCATCTCTGATAGGAGCTGGAAGTGATGGTTCAATGTCGCCGGCAGATGATGGTGTTACGCTTGCACTAACGCTCTGTGATTCTCCTACCAGAGAGCGCTCATGGGCACGTATAAATCTCATTTTCTCGCGAAAGTTCGTCCCAGGATTATTACGTCGCGCTTCCTCCATAGTCATGGGCGGGTTCGGCGTTCCGCCAGCAGGCGATGATCCATCCATGTTGATGATGGAGCTCTGTGGAATATTTGCAGGTTGAGATGCTTCGCTGTTACTGGGTAGTTGTGCTGACATGGATACGGATATGCTTGTAGAATTCCTAGAACAAGTGGTTTGTCGGATCGCGGGTTTTAGGGATTGAGTGAAAATTTCGTGCTGTAGACTTTCCGGGATAGTCTCTACGGTATTGTTTAAAGGGGATGCTGTCTGGCGAATAGGTGTTTTATATACTGAAGGTAATTTATTAGCGATAGACCATAAATAGGAAGGTACTCGGAGAAATTTTACCAGAGCTATCGTTGAATAAACGGGCTTGCGACGGTGACTGATGAGTTGAGACGCGAGATAAAGTGGAAGTGCTAGGAGAGGGGTGAGATTGGCTAGTGCTCTGGCTATGATACAGCGAGAGGCGTGCTGGTGGAGTCTCCGCAATCTCGACCGCAGTTCCAATGTTGTTTGAATGGAAGTTTGCGTACCCCAGGGAGTAATCCCCTTCGCGGCTTGTCAGGTAGGCGTGCGTGCCCTGAAATCGAAATAAGCCTGAAGAGTTTTGAGGGGTGGAGCTAGTTTCTAAAAGGTTTATAGACGAGCTTGGAGATGAACTATTATGCGAAGCTGGTGGTTTATTGTGAGGTGCGGGCCGCCGAAGTCGGTTCAATAGCTCAATGCGGGTATTGGGTCGACTGAATTGAAGGGAGCAATGGCTTGAAGATTGCAGTGATCCTAAAGTAGGGCTTGGTTCAATCTGAGTCGATAATGTGTGATTGCGACTTGACTGCGTTGAACAAAGTTGACTTGCACCTTTGGGAAAGTTTTGGCGCTGGCTTTGGGTTAAGCGATCACTGCTCGGCTGGGTGGCCTGATCAGAGCTGTCTGGAATGTACAAACTACCACTTGCTTCGGAATTTTGAGAAGGATTTGAAGAAAATTGACTGCCCGCAGCCGCAGTTGAAAGCACAGAATCTTGACTAAGGTCTGTCTGTTGAGTTTCTAGTACCGTGGATGGTGAACCAACAGCAGAAGTTGCGGAAGAATGAAAAGAGGAGTCCTGGTCAGAGCCGCCACGTTTATTGGCAAAACTATCTGTTTTCCTCTTCTTGTTCTCCCAGATCCGAACTGCAACGTCGTTTGCAAAATGCTTGGGTTCCTAGAGAATGGACTTTAGCTGACAATCGCCATAGCACAAAACTGACAAGCCAACATACATGTATGTATGTACATGTACTTCAATCATGAATGAAAAACAATGTGATCAAACACTGACACACAAATAGGCAAAAAATAAAAGGCCACATTATGCATTAAAAATCAAATCAAATCAAAAATTTAAAAACAGAACGGTCATAATTAGTGCATGCATGAGCTGATCGTATAGAACTTACCCAGGTTGGTTCGTACGGGCCTTCCCACGCAATGAGATACCTGTCGCGAGATTCGTCAATAATACTCTTTATGGGATATTCCTGAGAACTATTGACAGATATTTCATCAGATAGCTCTAGTAAGCTCTCAAATTCCGTAGCGGTGGATTCCTGTGTGTTGGACGTATATCTAGACTTGCGAGATGACGAGACGAGAGGTGCAGCTGTAGTAGTAGGCTTTCTCGACTTGCCCATTATTATGCATGGGTGGGAATGAAAAAGCCACAGTCCATTTTCAACAATAGAGTAAAATTGAATCGCTTAATTTCAAAATAGAATAGCTACTGTATCGCGGACAACACAGAACATATGTGCAGATATCGAGGTGCGAGTGCATCTGAGAATGTATTGAGAGGAAATGCGCCCAACATTTGGCGCAATGAATGAGAAGGCGGCTAGCTGCTGACATAACCATTCATCTGCTCATGTGACATCCCGCCTGGTCGGTTGTCGCCAAAGTTTCGCGCCACTAGCGCGTTTTCTGCCGTGACGATTTGCCAGGGTGCGGGAACTATAATAAGTTGGATCAAATCAAAGTTCTGCCATGTGGGTGCGCCGGGGTACATAAATGCTGATTGGAATAGAAATAGAAACCATTGGTATATATTGAGAAAATGGAAATCTATGCTACCTAGATATAGCAGGTACTTCAGATCATAAATTCATTGCTCAGATATCGCTTGCTCGGCCTTCCATGCCTTAAAATCAAATCCCACGTCCTCCAAGGTTCGACATTGATGTCTCTGTTCTCCCTTCGAGTTAAACGCTTGCTTGATGAGTGTGAACCGTTCCCGAGTCCATCTATCATTTTGGTTCCAGTAAGTACAATTCCTGCCGCGACCGTCGTTCTCCAAACCAAGCCTCCGCTCCGCGCTGGCAGCCCATTCGTGCAACATATTCATATAATCAGCATCCACGGGGTACTTGAAAACGTGGAAAGCCTTCCCAGACCCCCGAGCGGCTATTTCAGCATCTTCCCACTGGTACATTTCTTGCTTTGAGGGAAGAGTGAGCCGTCCGGACCAGACTCGAGCAATCACGGCGCTTTGATTTTCCGCCATCGGAAACGGGATGACCTTTTGGTTCAAAACGGGGAATGCCAGGGTAGGTTGGTCAGCGTAAAAGATTTGCTGGTAAACATGGAGTGTCCTGTTTCCATCATCAACAACCGGAGGTTTCAATGATGATAGGAACGGGAACGAGTAAAAGTATCCCGTGCAGAACAACACGGCATCGATGTCTTCCTCAATCTCCCCATTTTCGAATCGAACTGCCCGGTTATGAGTAGTTGGTGGCAGGAACTCAACAATTTGCGGATAATCCTTTTTGTCGTTACTAGTTCCAACTGCAAAGTAGGAAGGAGACCGCGCAGAAGCAAGAAGTGGTTTGCGGCATGTTGTGCTAATTTGAGCTCCAATGTCAACTCCAGAGGCAGAGTTGCCAACAACAATGACTTTTTTATCCCGAAACTCCGCGGGGGATGAATACGTTTTGGAATGTGTTATGACGTGTGGATATGCCGTGTTCCACTCCGATATCCCAGCGATGGACGGGATATACGGTACATTAAAATGCCCGTTTGCCACCACCACGGCATCGTAGACATCTTCCTCTTGAGCGCCGGTTTCTAAATGCTTCCTTGTCACAATCCACGTCCCCGCACGCGCATCATCAAGCCTCACATCTACAACCTGGACTTGAAACTGTATGAGGTGTTTGACATCCGCGCTGTACTCTTCTATATACTGCAGCACAGTCGCAAATCTAGGAAATAGCTGCGTATCCGCAGGGAATGGTTTATCGGAAAACCGCATCAAAGTGTGAGGGATATTCGTTTCTAGGCCGTCGTAGATTGGGGATATGAACGAGGCTTCTTTTGTGCCTTGCTTCTCTGCTGAATCTGAGTTTTGTGATGATCCCGGCAACGAATGCCAAATGGGCTCCTCTGCGGGTAAGTGGGCGTTTGTCTGCGGGATATCAATCGAAGCAAGCCTTTTGTCCCCCGCTGGTGAGTAGTTCCAGACCCCACCAACCCGACTGCGCTGTTCGAAAACATCAATCTTTTCAAAACATTTTTCGGCCAACAAGAATCTAAGGGATCGCGTCAGTACCCTGCTACGATTGGAAGTATTAAACAGAAACTGTTTAGGAAAATGATCTAATACGTACTTGGCCGCAGCCAACCCAGACGGGCCAGCGCCTATAATGGCTACCCGGCGGATTGAGTGGGAAGAAACCGCTCGCATCGTTCCACTCAATAAAACCATTATTCGTGGGTAAGTGGTGAATACTACAGAGGTTTATTTGGATATGCGGACGATGCCAGCATACATACCCGTAGGCACCCCTGGGCCGCCTTGTCCGGCTCTTTGTCGGCGCTGTCTATTTGTATTGGTTGGTTGGTTTGCCGGGGAGATATCGGCTCGGCAATTTCTGGGACAAACACGGGTACGGAGAAATATCGGAATACTCCATTTGATTTAGCGTGCATCATTGAGATTTGATTAGATCGAGATGAGATAAGATAAGATAAGCCAACCAACCCACCCTTCCTCCACAGGGGATCAATAGAAATATCAACGGATGAATTTATTTGTTTGATAGCTGGGGAAGACAATCCCCCAGGACGATAACTCTCCTTTGCCCTTACTAAGTAATGATGGACCAAATCTGCAAATTTGCTAGGAATAGACGGGTTGCTTTTCAACCTTAGCCACAATGTACAGTACGAATTTGCTATTTAGCCCCCAGACTGCCCCGCAATATCACACCAGACATGGTTCAAGCAGGGCGCCATTCATAATGATGCGCACCCTTGGCCACTTTGCCAGGATCTTCTCCTTTAACCCCAGGCCTATCATAATTATGCGCCCCAAAAAAATCCATTTCAGCCTCCATGAATCGAGTAGGGAGCATCTTACTTCCCTCGTATTTCAAATACTCCAAACTCGCTGACATGGAAGGAACATAGGAATCTGCCTCTACTGCACTCAGAACCACTAACTTTAACGAGTCATAGTGTTCCGTAAGTGCAGCTGAGACCTCGTCGATGAGCTTCATGTTCATAATCCTTGCACCAGATGTCACAGCGGGCATGAGGAGATCGGAGATGTATTCTGCCTGAATAATGCAGCCGGCACGCCAGATCTTCATACACTCTCCGAGATTAACATCCCATTTCTCATCCCGGGACGCACGGGCTATCAGTTCCAGCCCCTGGCAAAAGGAGCACAGGAACGACACGAATACCGCTTTGCGGAGGGTCTCGATAAACGAGTCTGCGTCCTTGGCTGCTTCCATTTTTTTCGGATGGGGAACTTTGAGTTTGTCCGCGACCAAAAGTCGTTGTCGGCGGTTACCGCTCGCAACTCTGAGAAACTGGCCCGTCGCTATAGTCGGGGCAGAAACGTGCCGGTCCGCGGCTTCCATGACCATCCAGTAGAGCGTTCCTTCAGTATCGTCGTCATCCTGCACAACCTTGTCGCCGACTTCGTCTAGCACATAGCCGCCAACATTACTTGCAGCCTCGCCGCTCTTAGCACTTTTGCCAGTTTTGTGCCGTTGGCAAATCTCTGATCCAATTTGGACAAGAAATGTATTTCGTAACTCTCCCTCGCTATTCCATTGCTCAAATACCTTTCCAATCTGGTCGTGGGATAAGTGCAACCCGGAATGTAGGATTTCCCACGCCTCACAAAGAGTTGATAGCAACCCATTCTCGATGCCGTTATGCACCATCTTAACGTAATGCCCCGCACCGCGTGGACCAATATTAGATACACAGGGTTCCTTTGTTCGTGCGTCTTTAGCAGCAAATGTTCGCAGAAGTGGTAGTACCACGTCGATGGCATCGGGATCACCCCCGAGCGACAAGCTTGGGCCATGCCTCGCCGATTGATAGCCCCCAGACACCCCCATTCCAATCCAGCTGACTCCTTTCGAGTCTAATTCCTGTTGCCGCCGTTGTGTCTTCCGATAATTTTCATTACCGCCGTCAAGGATGATATCTCCCTTTTTTAGATCATCCTTCATTTTATCCAGGACGCTGTCTGCGGGCCATCCGTGCGTAATTGAGAAGAGAAAGAGCCTTCGTTGATCGCCATCGACCGTGGCGGGCTTGATACTCTCAGCAAATTTATGGATATCGTGGAAACCGGAGATTATTCCCTTTAGTTTCTTTTCCTTTTTGCTCATTGATATTGCCTCATCGACATTCGAGAATTTCACGTCCCATAGGGACACATCGAGCCCAAGTTCTGCAAGGCCGAAGGACATCATTGTGCCCATGTTGCCGGCGCCAACGATGCCGACGTGCTGGAATGGTTGGAGGGTAGCCATGGTTAATTGTATTCTGACAAATTATGGACGGCTCAACAGACTTGATTCAAGTTTGACCGCAGTAAAGATAACTGCAGCTCCTCATAGCTGTCAAATACTTGCTAGTTATGTCATAATAGTTGAGGATGGTTGACACCGCGCAATTCCCGGACTAAACAAGGTGACGTCATATCATGGAAGTTTAAACAGGCTGCACATGTACATGCACAATAGTTGAAATTCCAGAATCATAATAATCACCGCAGTTTGTGAGGGAAAGTCGAGGTTGGTTATTATTAAGATTTATGGTATTTGTTGCAAATTACCCATTCCCTGCCTTCCTCGAGATATGACGTGACTTCTAGAGGGGTCATTCAGGAATGCTCAGCCCTGCGGATGGCGAATAGTAGTATCCCACATCATATTAACATCAAAGAAGGCGAGAATGGAAGAAACAAAATGTCTGACAAAATACCCCAATCCTTTGCGACCTGCTCCATCTCATCCTCGGACCCCGATGAGAACACGTTACCTAGGAAGCTCGAAGCAATCGCTGCCGCGGAGTTTTCCGCAGTTGAACTTGCATTTCCCGATCTCGTGAATTTCGCAACACAACTTCTCCATCGAGATGTCGCTAAAGATGACTACACCGGGCTTTGCACGGCAGCTCAGGAGGTTTCACTAATGTGCCGCGCACTCAACATCAGGGTGATGATGTTACAGCCTTTTGGCAACTTTGAGGGGTGGGCAAGAGGATCAAAAGAGCGGGAGGACGCTTTTGAAAGAGCAAAGGGTTGGATAAGGATTATGGAGGCGTGCGGGACGGATATGCTGCAGGTCAGTAATCGATAAAGTTTCAACGTCCGCGTACCTCCAAAGCTCACGCTACAGGCAGGTTGGATCCACAGACTCTCCAGCATATAAAATATCCACAAATCGCGAGGACATAGTTTCGGATCTCCAGCAACTAGCCGATTTATTGCGGGCACGCAATATGCGTCTTGCTTATGAAAATTGGTGCTGGTCCACGCACGCTCCCACATGGAAAGATGCATGGGACATTGTCCAAGAAGTCAACAGGGCAAATGTTGGACTGTGTCTCGACACATTCCAGATCGCCGGCGGCGAGTGGGCGGACCCGACAAATGCATCGGGGCTTATTGAAAAAGTGGAAGGAGGCGCAGATATCAACGAACATCAGTTGGATCAGAGGTTCAAACAAAGTTTGGACGACCTGGCGAAAACCGTACCACCAGACAAGATCTATCTCTTGCAGATATCTGACGCGTATAAACCGCAACCCTCACCGCTGGAAAAGAGGGAAATTGATGGTATGAGGCCTCGAGCACGGTGGAGCCATGCGTTTCGTCCATTCCCGTATCATGGTGGATACTTGCCCGTGGAAGATATCACTAGAGCAGTGTTAGAGACCGGGTTTAGGGACTGGTTTTCTATGGAGGTCTTTGATGGTGGTCCGAGTGGGGAAGTAGGCGTGTATGATATGCGTGAGCACGCGAGGGACGGGAAGAAGAGTATGGATGAGTTGATTCGAAGATGCATGCCAGGCTGAGCATGGTTCGAGCTGCTTTGACTCCGTAATCCAGCCTCAGTGCTCGAGTATCAGCAAATATGAATAGATAACTGCTACCAGAATCTAATAGCAAAAGTTGTTCCAGTACAGAAGTAGTCTTTCAATGATCCAACACCAACCATTGTACTTTTCAAGGGATCGTGCTATGCAACTCTCTTTGTATCCAGATCGGATCTCTCCGAGGTGCAAGGGCGGCTGAAGATCACGTGATGATGCTATGGCCTCCAGCTCGTCCTTGGAGCTCGACTTTGTTGGCGGTATCTGCCTATCAGCGCCATCTGCCTATTCTTGTCATCTAGCTCTGACAGCACGACTTTTACTGAGGTTGTAGCTTGAAAACATACAACTAGGCTGGATGCTTGATCTTGTTCGACTTTGTCCTATGACACGATGCCCCGTCCACGATAGTATGTAAACCGTCATGGTGGCGTGGGAATCATCATGGAACTTGCATCACCTGCGAACGGGGCATCGGCCCTGACTTCGAGCACGCCAACTCCTCTTGCACAACTATCCCCGGCTCTCGACAATCTTAAGGAACGACATATCCATGCCGTTGTGATATTGCTATGGCCGTATTCTTCCTACACGAAACAGTTTAGCCTCCTCGTTTCGGAGCCAGATTTCAGGCTCAGAGATAGAAAAGGTCAGGTCAGAGTCAACTTCCGAGGTGCGAGTGCAGAAGCAGTGGCAAGGTCACAAGTTGGTATTGGGGATACTGTGGTTTTGAGTCTTGACGGCTCGCGGTGGCAGAATCAGGACGCAGATATCAGTACACCAGGAAAAAGCATTGATTGGGATCTTTCTTTTTCTAAGCGTCTGCTGCTTGAGGTGACTATATTTTAATCTAGATAGTTCTGAGTGAACGTAACAAGGGCAACCTCTGACTTAGATGTATTTAGGTATATCGCGATTCTAAGCTGTTCACAACTGTCAAGGTTGAACCTCCTCAGGTTGAACATCTGTATAGTGATGGCACAATACCTACGACTCCCAACCAATTACCCTCAACCCCGCAGGCGCAAAGGGATGGAGAATTTACTGGCCTACTTACAGACAACTGGGCTTCGCCTGCATTTTCGCAAAAGTTTAGTGCCTCCTTTGGCTCTCGCTCCAGCTCAGCGTTCAATCCCCTTGAGGAAGAAGATGGGTACATCTGGGGTAAGGGCAGAAAACGGACAAAATTCAATAGGCCGAGTAGTGAATGGACTTTCGTAGATACGCCACCTAGTCCACCGCCAGCTACTGCGGATGCATGGGAAGATGAAGACCTTGAATTGAACGACAGTGAACAAGAAGACGTTACACTGGAAGAACATCCCTCCCAAGGCGACACCGTTCCTAATTCCCAAACAACCGTTCACGCGGTTGCTAACGCTCAAGAAAATGGGCCTGCGCAGATTTTGGAGCCACCAGGGAGATTACGGGAGCCTGAAACTATAGACAAATTTACCCTACCCACTGCACTAAATATATCGAGAACATTGAGTACCACCTTTGACGATTCTCAACCCGACGGCTCGACCCTTACATTTACTCAGAACTCGAACTGGGACATTGCACATTCGCAGCAACCGACCGTCACTCCTTTTAGTTCATTTGGGAACTCGTTTGTGCAAGACCAGCCAATAGTTAACCCTGAAGCTGCCGCTACACCGCCACCCCTAGCAATATCTCCCATGGATCCGGTCACCTCTTCTCCTGAAACTTTAAAAGATACAAGTCACAAGCCCGCGCCGTCCACCAGCCCTATATCGACCCAGCTTCATGTACATGATACTACCGCTTCCCAATTTATTTCAACACAACATGGTATAGCGGGTCAAACCGGCGAAGAAGTGGGATCTCAGGATGAGGTTATGGTAAATGGACCGGAAGACGGGCATTATCTGCTTAACCATCGTGCCGATATTAACGCCAGACCCTCATCTCCAACGCCATTTATTGATCTTGATAGCCAAAGGAAGTTTGGTCAGGAAGCCACATGGCCCGACCATGTGGCGCAGGTGACTAGTGTGGAGGAACGTGAGGTACATTTGACGGAGTTGGAGGAAGCGGAACGGCAAGCTGCTCTGACAATGCCACCAGATCTATCCGGACAGGGCTATGGTGTAGACCAGCAGTTTACTGGCCAGGATGGTGGAGGCGAAGAAGAAACTGAGGCATATGTGGAAGGGACTGCGCGGGAGCAGCTTGAAGAAAGTCATGTGGAAGAGAAATTTGAAAAAATATTCGAACAGAAAATAAGCCGGAAACCGACAGAAGATTTGGAGGAAGAATTGGTGGAGTTGGAGGAAGAACTGGAAGAACGACTGGACGAAGAAGGAGAGGAAGAGCAGGAAGAAGGGTGGAGGGAGGAGGGAGAGGCGGAGGGAGAGGCGGAGGGAGAGGCGGAGGAGGGAGAGGAAGGTGAGGGAGCCGTGGAATACGGAGAGCTAGCCGAAGAGCAAGGGGAGGAGGACATGGAAATATACTCTGACGATGAACTGGGGCGTAGCGTCTCCGAAAGCTCATCACAACTCGAATCTGAAGAGGAATATGATGACGGCTCTGAGCTAGAGCCCGAGGGAGACATGTCACCACCAAGACCGACTTATCTCGCTGTCCCCCGTGCTCCGCCAGAAGTAATCGTTTTGGACAGTGACGATGAACCCGAAGACGCCCCTGTTATGACCTCTGCTCCGCAACACGTGGAAATTCCTAGTTCGGATGCGCCACTGCCACCAGGTGATACTGAACTGGTCAGCTCACCACCACGAGTCTTAACCACCACTAGCTTCAAACCTGATGGCGGATTTGGTGAGGATACGCGTTTAGAAGCTGGAGAATCTAGAGCTGCTGCAAACTCACTTGGTGGGGATATTGTTCCCCCAAATATTGAGCATAGCCCTAGCTTCAATGGGGCTCCTCAGCAAGAAACGATGGGTTATATGGCGCAAGCAGCGCTTCATATAAAAACGGAATCTGTCGAAGCTGATCACGAAGGCGAAGATACCAGCCAGAAATCGGAAGACTTGAATGAATCCCGCCATGCAAGCCCTTCTTTCTCCTCGGGTTCCATATCTGATAGGGAACCGGAAGCTGAGCTCCATTTGTCCAGCAAGATCGCTATCGATCCTCAACTATACCAGCCTGACAAACAGATGAGTCCGAGGGCGCATCCAAAGACTCCGGGTAGTGTAGATCACGGACTATCGCATGAAGGAGCGTTTGATGTCAACGGTTGGAATGAACGCAGAATTTCGTTGTCGCCAGATGCGAAAAGTCCATTTGAAACACCGATAGAAACTCGGCAATCTGCGGATATGCCGTCCTCACCACCGTCCTCAGAAGCTCGATCAATGGAAGATGAGCTGGTTACTTCTCAACTTTTCCGTGATATAGAGGAGCAATCGCGCAGAGAGAACCTCCAAACGGCCGAGTTTGTTGATGAGCTACCCCTACTTTTTCCCCAGCCTCCTGAGAAGCACGAACCGAAAAATGCTAGCGTCGATGATACCGTTAACGAGGATATCGATACGCAAAAATTGGAGTCCGTGGACCATGCCGATGCCATGCAAAAAGCAGGTCTCGAGTCACCTACCGTGTTGCAACCAAATACCAATGCCACAGGCTTTCGTAGTCGCCTGTCATATTTCTTTCCTTTGTCCACCCTTGCGGATAATTTCAACAAGATGACAGATACTATATCCGTGGTTATTTCATGTTCAAAAATCTCACGATCGAGGAAAGGCCCGCGGGAGTATTATACAACATTACATCTCACCGAAGCTTCCATGTCTGGTATAACTGTCTGTGCTCAAATGTTCCGAAGAACAAAATCATCTCTCCCCACCGCAGAAAGGGGAGACGTGATCCTCCTCCGCGACTTCAAAGTTCAAAGCATGGACCACAAAATGATGCTGCTGAGTATGACGACTAGCTCATGGGCTGTCTTCCCCGGGGGAAGCGATACTGACGTCCAGATGAATGGGCCTCCCGTTGAATTTGGCACCGAGGAACGAGAATACGTCGCTTCCCTCCGGCAATGGTATGAGGAAGAGGGGGAGCAGCTCGCGAAGAAACACGAATACTTGGCACTGGCACGCGGTAGCACCGAGACAAGCAGCTCCATCTCCGCCTCAACTAGTAGCAGCCCCAGCACTGGCAGGGGTAACATTTTCAAGAAATATGCGCGACCGAAGAAGTCCAGACATCGCCAGATTACCATTCATGAATTGCGGGACGGGCGGCGGTACGCAGAGGTTGGTGTGTCGGCGGATAAGGAGACGATCCATGAACTAAGAGACGGGACTGTTTATGCCAATTTGTGATAACCCTTTTATTTTATTATTCGGCCGTATTTTTATTTCTTTTGGAGGCGTATACCCTGTTTGGTTTGGCTTGGAACTTGAATTCTTTTGGGCACCTTTGACAGGATATTTCATTATTTTGCATAGTATCGGAGCTAGTGATGGTTTTACATTGGATTACCCCTGCAACTTAGAATGAAAAATTATTCTTAGCAGCTGTTTTTTACAAAATTTGCATTTTCCCTAGGCTTCATTCTCCGACTTTCACGATGACCATCAACAGAAAACAGGCAGCACTCAGGTCACATGACGCTGCCTTCCCAAAGCGGTTACTCCACTCCCCGGCCGCTTCAAAGCCAATAAATTCTCCTCTTTTTCTTTCTCTTCCCTTTTTCTTTTCTCTTTTTCTTCTTCAACAGCTAGACCACCAACTCAAATCATCACCAGTTAGCAACTCTCATGACCTTTCCAAGGTTTTTACTTCCACTGCTCTGGCGATTCCGATGAGTGTGTCGAGATCGATATAAACCCCACTTCTAAAACCATCATCACGAGGGCTCCGCAAGGAGCTTCCATGATGCGGTGATGACCTGATAGCTGGGACAATCCTTGCGTTGAAGAGCTTGTTTTCGCACGCCTCAGTTTCATATTTCAAGAGGAATAGGCGGGATAGCCTACGTCGCGATAGGACAGGCGCCGAGGAGCTTGAAATTGCTAATCGTGAGTTTTTTTTTTTTTTGCATTACTTCCTTTCTCACCCCTCCAAAGCAAGCACGGCTTCGACTGGCGTCCAGGAATGAAGATACTTGACAGCTCTGGTAATCCGAAGTGCTCAACCGCGCAACTACACTCGGGCAACATTATTTGTTATAATCCCGGGCCGCTGGTTGAGCTTGAGGCAACACGGCAAAGTCTGACAAAGCGTTGAAGAATAATACAATCACTCGGGAATTTCAATAATCTCGGCATGGGAAGAGGGGACGCCCTCTGAGTTATGGCGAAGGCTAACAGTTTCATGGTAGTGGCTACAATTTTGCTTGACCTTTTTTTCTACAGTGTAGACGTACGTTTACGATACTTCCATTGAGGCCCACATGCAAAAGAGATTATGTTGCATTCCCTCAAATCATATCGAAACATCAATTCTACAAATTCCTAGAATCAGTGCTTGGATAGAAGCTTATAAAACTCCAATAAAATTATAACGATGGCATATACTCCGTACTCTGTACTCAAGATAAATACGACTTTTTTAAGGAATAAACATTTCAATTTGACTATATGTCGCACTGTCCCAGTGATATAGTTTCCAGTTTCATTTTACGTTTTAAAACTCCAGGCCCAGTAGGGAAGTATTTGGTAGCGAGTGAGAATTAGTGATCAGTGTTTGTTTATACGAGCACGTACAAGAGGCTAGCTCCGGTTGGCCCCAAAGTCGAGCTGAGTTGGATAATTTCAACAACACCAGCTCCTTGAGATGAGCGCTCATTAGACACCAGCCGTAGCTATGCATGAGAAAAGCACAGGGTGTGCCAGGCCGGAGCGCCGGCGTTTTTTGCCCAGTTATACCTCTATCTTTTCCATTGGGGCAGTTTGTATCATCATCGCATGGCTCACCATCTCTCCATCAACAATTTCTCCATGGAAGCTGTTTCATTGCAAACATGCGTCCGTTTCACCAGTCGACAGGATCTTACAAACAGCACCATTGATAGGTAAGATTTGCCCATACATTGACTACACAGGGGATGACAGGGCTGTGTTTTGTTGGACCGATAGCTAATGTTGGCATCGAATCACAGATGGCCACAACGACTTTCCATTCTTTATTCGTGCCCTTTACAACAATGATATATATCAGAAGAATATCTCCGATGGCATGGAGCTGCCAGGCCAAGTGGACTTCCCACGCTTGCGAAAGGGTGGGCTGCGAGGCCAGTTCTGGAGCGCGTTTATGCAGTGGTGAGTATCCTCAGTTCTCACGTCGATAACGACTGAATACTTAAAAATCTGACATCAAACACCTATTCCTCCAGCCCCAGCCATTCCTACAATTTTTCGGACGAAACCTACCAAGAGACTGTTCACGACACCTTCCAGCAAATAGACCTCGTCCACCGCCTCGCACAACAATTCCCACAGCACCTACGTATCGTCTCCTCCGCGGACGACGTATGGAACAATTTCGCCAATTCCAACACGATATCTAGCTTCATTGGCGTTGAAGGCCTGCACCAAATTGGTAACAGTGCCAGCATTCTGCGCATGTATCACCGCCTCGGCGTACGCTATGTAACCCTCACCCACAGCTGCCACAATAAATATGCCGACAGCGCAACCCCAGAAAAGCCACTCCACAACGGCCTGTCACCTGCGGGAGAAGCCATGGTTCGCGAGATGAACCGGCTAGGCATGATCGTGGACCTGGCGCATGTGAGCACTAATACAATGCGCGATGCGCTGAGGGTTTCTTCCGCGCCAGTGATTTTCTCACACTCATCGATCTACGCGCGATGCGCACATCCACGGAATGTGCCGGACGACGTTCTTTTAGAGCTGAAGAAGAATGGTGGTGTGGTTATGATTACGTTTTTCTCAGCGTATACGCGCTGTGATGGCAAGGGGAACGCGTCGTTATCGGACGTTGCGGACCATGTTCAGTATGCGGGGGAATTGATCGGGTACGAACATGTTGGGCTTGGAGCAGATTTTGATGGAATGCCCGATGAAGTGGAAGGACTGGAGGATGTTTCGAAGTACCCGGATCTGATTGCAGAGCTGCTGCGGCGTGGGGTGTCTGAGAAGGATCTGCAAGGGGTTGTGGGCGCGAATGTCCTGAGGGTGCTGAAGGAGGTTGAGCTTGAGGCTGAGCGGTTGAAAGATGTTAAGCCTTTGCAGGATGAAGTCAAGAAGTTGTTTTAGCGGGTTTTTGGCTACGTGCTCTGGATATGCCCAAGAATTCAACAGCCTGGCATCTTGGGGAGTCAATCTTGCAGCAGCCTAGAATCGGGGTCTGTTAAACCTCCGAATAGGCTGCTGTGAGCCCTTACAGCTCTACAATAATCTACATCACAAATATATTATAACGTCACGACCATCTGGCCACACATCTCATAAAGATGCCTACATGGTCCGGAACTCTTGAGGCATATCTCTCCGTGTCTATTCTTGTCTAGCTACGATATGATAATTATCCCCTCAACCTATCTCACGCCAAGTTAGAGATGTCTTGTTAGATTGCATTCCATCTTACAAATCCGGATCGCGGTGTCACAGAAAGAAACAGCGTACATTAAAGAGTTGACGGTCTACAGTTTGACCCTTCCGGCCTTCAATGCCTCCCACTGATCTGCCTCAAAGGGAGTATACGCATTCCCACCAGGAGGGAGCCAGAACAAACGACCACCAGTGCCGTTTTCCTTGATTTTATCCAGGTCGACTCCCTCAGCTCTCAACTTTCCCTTCTGCATCTTCATTGTCCCCGTCGTCTCTAAACTAGGCAAAACACGCACGAAAATTGGCACCGCATATCGAGGCAACACGCTAATCACATACTTTGCTAATGCGCCAAAATTGAACGAATCGACCGTTATGCCGTCTGCCAACACGAGGGCTGCACAGCCAGCTCGTCCGTCTGCGTGAGGCACCTGCACGCCATACACGTTTGCTTCCGCGATGTTGTCAAATTTACCCAGGACATCGCCGACTTCGTTCGTGCTCACATTTTCGCTCTTCCATCGGAATGTATCTCCTAGGCGGTCCACGAAGTAGAGACAACCATCGGGGTCTTGACGCATCATATCCCCCGATCGGAACCACATGTCTCCCTTTTGAAATACATCGCGAATCTTCCTTTTCTCACTCGCCCCCTTGTTTCCGAAGTATCCCACGAAAGCGGCATTGGGTGCGGCAGGGTCCAGTTTATAGAGCGTTTCGCCTGGTTCGCCATCTTTGCACGCAATGGCGAACCCATTTTTATCCCGCCGAATTTCCTCGGTTACAACGTCAATTTTAACCCGTTTTTCATTGCTTCCATTCATCCAGTGCCAATATGAGCCCCGTACCCCGATTGCTCCTAGTCCAAAATCGCCTCTGTTGGCGTTGAAGCTGGATGATACCCCATCGGTGGCTGCGTAGAGCTCGTTAACGGTTTCAACACCGAAGCGTTCACGGAAAACGCCCCATACATCCGGTCGCATGCCATTCCCCCAGACCATTCTCACGTTGTGCTGCTTATCTAGCGGCGAAGGGGGTGCGTTGACGAGGTATCGGCACAATTCACCAACGTACTGAACAATGTCCGCCTGCGATTCACGAATCTCTGGCCAAAAGGTCTTGTGGCTAAACTTCCGGCTGAGGATCACGGTTGATCCGGCGAATAATGATGGATTGATACAAAGCCCGTGAGCTGCGCCGTGGTAAAGGGGTAAACATGTATACATTTTCGTACCAGGTTTGAGACCGAGGTATTTCCACACTCCTCTTGCTGTGGTGAGTTCTTTCCGTCGAATCATATTGGTGGCCTTGGGTAAGCCGGTCGTACCTAAATATCAACGATCAGTGGGTGCACAGATGAACAATCGTGGGGGTTGCGCAGCGCCCAAAGAGCTCATACCCGAAGTATATATCAATGCCGCCAAATCCTCCATTCCAATGCCCGCCCGTCTAGAATCGGGGGTGGGCGTGCTATTTTCGAGCGACGCGATAAACTCTGGATCATAATATATCGTCTGGACATTCGCCTCTCTCAACTCTTCCTCACAAGGCTGGACCAAATGCTCCGTCCCCCGATCCGCCAGCAAATACCTCGCTTCACATAACTTCACACAATGCACCAGCGGCGCAGCCGTAAGGTTGCAATTGATAAAAGACGGACAAGCAGCTATGGACTCCAGTCCAAACCACAGCAGCAGATACTCAGGCGAATTCCCGCCGTCCAGGGCAACCAGCTCGCCCCTTTGGACCCCTAAATCATTCATCAGCCAGTTCCCGACCCGATGTACATCATCAAAGAACTGTTTGAAGGTCCACGAGCGCCCTTCAAAGACCAGAAAGATATTATTCTGATTCTCTCCTCGGGCGTGAGCCTCGAGGCAGTGGTAAAGGAGAGTTTTGCCCTGTTTCCAGCGCTCTATGAGGAATTGCAAGGCATCTTGTGCTTGAGCGGAAGTTGAACCACCAGACATGTCATTGCGGACGAGGCATTTGGCATCCAGGTATGCAGCTGCGGCCAGCGCACCGGCTACGGAAGCAGCGATTTTTGTCACTGCGATGAGGGCGCGTTAGTACTGGATTGGAACATGGTATGGGAGATTGGCTTACATGGCATGATCGGTTTCGTTTAGATTGCTACAAGTATTTGTCTGGATACGAGAAAGGAGGTAAATCGTAAAGTAGAAAGAGAATGCTCAGCAGGCAGGTTGGCGGAAGCGCAGTCAATATCAGCCACTGGCCGACAAGCACAATAGATTATTCTGCTTCCCTCGGCGAAGACTACCTAGGTAGAGAAGGTGTAAACTGCTCGGGTAGGATGGACCAGAATAGCTCTCTACCCCTTTTGCAAGTTGCTATAGCTCCGCTCTTCCTCTTGTCCAGATGAACACAATTGAGCTGCGTCTCGGCTGAAGGCTCTATCCTCCTACAAGTCAAGCAATAAATTACAGTGTGTAACCTGTTAATCTAAACCAAAGCATTGATCAAACAAATTCTGGTCTGCACAGCTTTGCCAGGCAAGGCGGGCTGAGTCCACCCTGAGCTGCTCAATCTATAGCCATTTACCGAGGCAAATCGAGCTCTGAGCTGCTTAACCGTTTCTTCCATTGCTGTGCATCCAAGAATAGTTTCCTCCCACGACTCCACAAGAGAAGACTCT
The DNA here is from genome assembly GCA_002572885.1 of Blastomyces parvus. Taxonomy (NCBI): domain Eukaryota; kingdom Fungi; phylum Ascomycota; class Eurotiomycetes; order Onygenales; family Ajellomycetaceae; genus Blastomyces; species Blastomyces parvus. Next base: position 88,209 of record PDNC01000040.1, read on the forward strand.
CCAGCATCCCCCCGCATTTTGTTTCGGCAACATGTTGGCAAATCGTTAATTTCCCAGGCTAGCGGGCGGCTCGCGATCGTAAAAAATAATGGCTCTGCGGCACCCGGCCGCCGGCCCAGTGGGGGAGTGAGGGGGAACGCGAGCACTCAATTCCCACATCAAGCAAGCCGAGGAAGCTATCTTCGAGTGGAGCCTGCGGGGAGTGTTGTCATTATTTGTATCAAAGAGACAGAGCGCTCGCCCTTCTTGATCATTGAACAGTTAACTTGTCTCGGGGCTGGACCGCGCGGGATTGCTGCTGGAGATCTGTCCTCCCCGTTATTATTGAATTCGATGTCTGCAAATGTTGCATCTCAGGGGAAATCGTCTCAAGCAGGCAAGACAGGAAGCAAAATACGGTGATACTTGGCTTCTTCAACCCGACAATCCCATGGGAGACAGATGTATGGCTTCTTTGACGCGACAGACAACATATATATGTTGACACGACCATTAGGATAATTTGTCCTCGCTTTGGCCGCGGATGGACTGGCCGTCATGAACAAGGATGAATCGTATTCTTCTAGATTCGGATATTTTTCCCGCGAAATCATCTTGGGCTCGAATCTCTCACCAAGGGGAGGGAGTGGGTGCGCTTGGCACGGTAAATCCAAGTCTTAACGTTCTACGGCATGGAACGACGTCCCGTGTTCAAAATACACTAGTTACTACTAGCATTTCGGGTCCAGTGAAACTTGTATCCATGGTGTTCTTTTCAAGGGAAAGAAAAAGGGAAAAAAAAAATCTACAAACAATTCCCACTGCACGCGGCATCCATAACTAGCCTTTTCGTTCTGGCCAGCGGACGCTAACGAAATGGTCTCAAATTACACACGCCTTTCGCTCCCGAGGTGGCTGAAACCTCATGGACTACGGAATGCTGTGCGAGATATGTCAGCAGATTAATAATTGAACGTTCTCGCCAGAGGTCGTGCGGATTTATATGCGCCGTGCTTGACAAATAAGGTCTTATTTGTGACCTACAGATGTTGGAAGAAGCCACCACGGAGCACATTTCCGCTATATAGCCCCGTATACCACGATTTGAGTTCATAGATTCCACAGCAAGAAACCATGCTCACAAAATGCGCGCATCGCGGAACGAGAGATGTGAGGCGATGTCGAACTGGGTCGCGGACGGTATATATCCTCACCCACCAACCCACCAACCCGTGTAGCGGCCGTGAAAGTCAACGCAACCATTATTTCCTCCTTTGATTATATATACATATATACATATATAAAAATGACGAAGCTCAAGTTCTGGTACCGGTCCGGCTCCTGCTCCCTAGCTCCACATATCCTCCTCCGCGAACTAGATTTAGACGTGGAAACCATCCACGTAACAGACTTCTCCGCCAATGCTTTGGGCCTCATTAACCCCAAGCAGCGTGTCCCCGTCCTCTCCATCGACGATGAGATCATCACGGAGGCCCCCGCGATCCTCACTGCGCTTGCCCAGCTCGGATCCCCGGACCGCAAACTGCTTGGCAGCACACTCATCGAGACTGCCAGAGTGTACGAGTGGTTGAATTGGCTGTCTGGCCATCTGCACGGATTGGGATATGGCGGACTCTGGCGCCCTGAGCGATATTCGGATGATGCCAGCGCGTTGGAGGGTATTAAGGCGAAGGGGAAATCGACTATCATAGCTGCCTATGAGTTCATCGAAAGCAGACTCTTGGGCCTGCATGCGGTTGGAGATGCGTTTACTGTTGTGGATCTGTATTTGTTGGTTTTCTATCGGTGGGGAAAGGGCATTGGGTTGGAGATGGAAAAAGAATACCCGAAATATACAGCTTTGATTGCGAATTTAGTCAAGAGAGATGCTGTCATTAAGACGCTGGAGGAGGTGAAGTTGCCTCCGGTATTTGCACAGAAGATCTGAGGGCGCGGGACTTGATTTGCAGTTCTGCAGGTGTGAATATGTATGAACAATAACTAGCAGTATGGACGCATGATGTTCTGTACATGGAAATCAATCTGGCCAACATTACCATATCCTCAAATATATTCCTGGTGGTCATACATGCCCTTCATTTGCATCGAAGGTCGGGTCTTCGAAGCCAATGTCCAAAGCCAAACTTAATCAGTGCTCCAGGCCCATCAGTGATCACTGATTACAGCATTGCTTTACCCTGACTTGACAGGGTGGATGGTGGATGGTGTCATATTCCGCTGCCAAAGCTCATTTATCTACGGATCTCTGGAGGACCTTTGGTCAAACGTTTAGGGGCCTGGAAGCGGTGCAAAATGGAGGTCCCGTTCAATTAAAAGCCAGGCGCATTTCACAGATACTGTCATACTAGCTAGCATACCTCTCTAGCGAGGAGAGTCATACCAATAGCTATGATCAAAATCCATACTCCTCTAGATCTAGTAAGCGTCGAAATATTCAGAAACATGGGAACCAGTGCTGGTTGACATGCCTTAAATGTATCCAGGAACTGGAAAAGTCCTGGGACTGTTGGGAGTTCCGGTCTCTCTTCAGAAATGAGATAAGCTGCCGATCGAATAATGTGTAGGTTAACCATGCTCCGTATATTTCCTGGTTCATGAACAAGCGCTCATCTGGAATGACGGGGAGTTGGTTGCTCAATAACTATAGAGCCGTATAAAATAAGCACCCGCTTATTTAAGCTTATTTAACGTGATCCACCCGCCTAACCTAACCTTGGAACAATTTGCTCCCACCTAATGATCCACGATGGACCTGCCACAATCTGCGGCGATGATAGAATTCCAACTTACTTATCTGCTGAAAACACGATTTATTTACAGCGTGATCAAATGACCATAGGCGTGAAAGATGATGTGATTTAAGCCCCTGTTAATTTGACGAAAGGGACATATCATCTCATTTTCTGCTCCTTTGCACCAGTCAATATGAGGAGTGTGCAGCGACGTTCAAAAGCCAATCACGCCAGCCCGTTTTCGAAAGTTTCCTGAAGTTCGAAATGGTACTATGATACCTAGATAAAATGCTGGAAGTCGTGGGCTGTTTAAAAATTATCATGACCTTTCCCGGTTCATCCATTTATATCTCCTCGCCTTGTCCTGTCCTGTGCCTTGGTCGCCAACACCCAATGTACTGGTCTGTCACGACCTTATTTTGTCAATATTTACATATATATGCACCCCCCCCGGAAGATAACCACATCCCTTGTGACATTCCCACAGGCCGAAAATATCTCTCATTCTCTACCAGCGGAAACGTGAAGTCATATATAGTGCAAAGGTTTATTTTGCAAGCAGGGTCGATCCTGACGGATACGTAATCCGAACTCCATCCGTAGGCAAGGAGCCTATATGGAACCACCAGTCCCGCTGCCTTCTTTACGACCCCAAACGCAGTGCCGTTTTAATTCTGTGGAGGGCCTCTTGCAGCTGGTGTTCTTCCCGAGCAAATGATATTCGTACCCACCCCTTTTCGAAATGTGATCCGTGATAGCTTCCCCCACCGCTAACCACCACTCCGTTCCCCTTAAGTGTCGTTATCATATCCAGTTCGTCCTTCCAGGTTTTTGCATTGGGACCTAGCTTTGCAAATATGTTTAGTCCTGCATTTATTGGAATATAATCAATTCCATGGCGAATGAAGAATGAAGTGATGAGGATATATGATTCTGCCAACCTGGCCGAGTTCAGAGCGACTAAAAGGGGTAATGTGGGTGAGGAAAGAAGCGCGGTTGTGGATAATAGAGATGGCGACGAGACTTGGGCTTTCGGTGAGACTGCAAGTCTATCCTTGCTCTCTTTGCTATCTTGTGATACTATACAACCCTTTTGTTGTTGGTTTTTCGAGTTAGTAACCCAATTTAAAAAACCGCCTTTAGGGTGAGCGAAAACTTACCATTCGACATCCGCTGACGCCGAAATCCTTGCTAGTACCCCATATTACATGGATGCGAGAACGGTCACATTGCAATGCGACAGCATCCAAAGACAAGACTGAAGTGAATGGAGTTGGGTCGGAAATCTCCGCACACGAAAATGTCGTCATGGCATACACTTCATCTGAGATCATGTGTATTTCCCGTCGCTGACAAAACTTTAGGCACGCTTCCAGAACTTCCTGGGAATAACACTGTCCGAATAAGCTATGTGGGTTCGTTAGGATAAGGGCTCTTATCCTGCATGTGGCGTTATCCATTGCTTCTTCCAGTTTGGGTATCAAGTTCAAGGTGAAAATGTCTGTGAATTTTTCAGTTTTGACTAAAACTGGCTGGGCGGATGGATGAGTGCGAAACTCTGCCTCATCCCCATCTATAAACGCTCTATTGTGTTATTCACCTGCTGCAATAGCTCCTACGACGATTTGTCGCAAACCTGGAGTTTTGAAGGAGGGAAACTCACTCCAATATGGCCCTGGCACTAATACGCCATCTTCGGGATCGCAGATTTTATAGAGCAAGGTATCAAGACAACTGGTTGGCCCTGAGCCTGCAACTATGTGATGTGACCTGACAGGTACACACGGATTAAAATAGTTGTTAAAGAAATTTGCCAGGCTTCCCAGAAATGCTTGCTCTCCTATGTACCCTGGCGCAGACGGGTGCTGATATCGTGATAATCAGCCAACATTTTCAATATTCAAGGTGGTATGAAGGAGTCCTACATGCGAGTGAAATCCACTGTTGGCTCCAGATTTGCAGATGTCGGCTAACTCCTCCCGAAGAAGCCAATTTTCATCTGTAGACAGGTCGATGTCTAACGCATCAGGATCGTGACAGTCGATTCTTCTCATCCCTATCGAGGGTGTGATCGACGAAACGCTGGATGTTCGAGTAGACAGCTGGGAATACTGCATTGTGGTGACCATCCTAGAATGCAGGCGCTGAGCAAAGGAGAGCGGTCGCTTGCAGCTGAAAATTGCCCGTCACCAACAACTATTCCCGGAGGCAAAAGGTGACCTTTATGTGAAAATTTTCGCTTCGACTGACAACACGGGCGGTTTAGGGCATCAAAGATAATATCATTCCAGATTCCCTTCACCTGCTTCCACCAAGGCGAATTTAACTCCTGCTCTGGGGGTTGAAGCCTTGGGCTTTTCTGCCTTCTCAGTTGGCCTCAAGCTTGATCTGATAATTTTTTGCTGGCACCCGGGTGAGAGGTAGTTAAGTTAGTTCAATTACCAACTGTTACGCTGTCCCGCCTTGGTTATATGATCACTATCTGTTAACCTATTTCACACGCAGCATGCATGCCCAGGTGCGGCCGAAATTTCCTTCTACAGCGTATGATTAGAGCAGCTAAATTTGATTGCCGCCTGCTTTTCCAGAAACAGTTATTAGCCACAACCGTCCGAGGTTTTGCGTCATGGTTTAGCGGAGCTCTCAAGTCATTCACTGGGGATCATTCGAGCGGATTCAATTCGACCCGGTGGAAGGTCCGGACCCGAGAACCCAGGGCCGAAACAAAATTCTCGACGTCCGTCTCTTGTCTAGTTATCCAACAGCATAACTTCGCTTCAGATGATAAGCTTTCCGATGGTAATTGAGTGAACCCTGCTTGCTTCCTCAGCTCGGGCGCCCTGTCTCCTTGTACCACTTTCCTATCTTGACTAGCCTCCAAATTATGAAGGCTACACCTAAGGAACTAATGCAATTTGCTTGCTGTCCCACGTTGACCTCTCATATATTGTGCCACAAGGGCCGCTCGATTTAATCATCAAGCCAATACTCCGTACTGAAGATGGAAGTGCTTGGTTTGCTGCTTGAATTGAGATCAGAGAAACTTCAAATATCCATGAACTCACTCGCATGTAATCACTTGGGTTTTCAGTTCGAGCGGAGAGCAACCCCAATTCAAGTTATGCTCTCTATCGTTTGAAAGGCATGGCAAGGGAGATCAAGCCGAAAGCTTTGGCCGCCAACAAACAAGACTTCGTACTGTCATGCCACGAGCAATCCATGTTTCGGGGCTCGACACCCTGTTAGTTACTGATAAAAATCCCTAGTCGCATAAACGGACTGATTGTTGGGACTTTTAACCCCAGTTTTCGGTGGCTGTCCAAGGGAGACTCCAATGCCCATTTTGGGGCATCTGTCATGCAATACCCACGGGCCACAACGATGAGCAAACGAACGTGGCAGGGCACTGACCCGCAAAACCCTGCTGCCGAGATATCCTTGCTTCGCCGTCTGGAAAATTTCGGGTGGAACCCGCCAGGTTCCAACCCTCAGGGCCCAGCTCTGGGTTTTGCGTTTTTCACCACTTGCTGGACACACCCTGTACCTCCCTGCCAATTTAGTATGGGGAGCTACTTATGGGACAAACAAGACAATCGTTCCTCAGGTACCTTTCCATGCTAGGCTGTCTAAGTTACGTTAGTAATACGTCCACCAGGGAAGCGTCGGACTCCGGGATTTCCGATTGCTGCGCAAATTGTGGTCAGTAATATAAGCAGTTTGAAGTGATTTTCCCCATGTTTGGGGTTCGAAATGTGCGGCTGGCTGCAGGGCAGGCATTTTTATATCTGCCATGCTCTGTCGGAGGTTTCAATTCGAACTTAACCCCCCCGCCATTCACGGGGCAGCTCCATTCTCCTAGATACATGGCGTTGAAAGCTGCCGTGCACCTCAAGTATAGCTTTCAACGACCTCGTAACTGTTTCCCCCTTGCATCCAACAACAATGAGGGGGAAGTGTGGAAGATCCCTGAAGGCTAAGCGGAATTCTTGAGAGGATGCTATCTACCTGATTAGGAAATTAGGGTTTTGGGACCCGGTTTATAGCGTCAACCTCGGCAAAACTTGATTGAACGACTTTCCCTTTTGAGAGAGTCCATCCACCACCGGACCAGGTTTGCAGCTCAAACACCTCCAATCGTTGCATTTCTTGCCCCATTGTCCGTCCAAAATGGCAAATGGATTTGACTCCCTTGCTACGGTCCGGTATATTCCCCGCTTGCCTTTGTCCTTATGTATCTGCCTTATCCTAATCACGTTAGATGGTTGAGGAGAATTCCTCTCAGCGAGGAGTTCACTTTTTGAGGAAATGGACAGGGTTATTGTGGTGGCTACAGTAGTTGCTGTAACATCCAAAAAACATGCAGTATTTGGCCATGCTATCATTATATTGACAATTCTTACGAATTACAATGCCAAAATCACAATTCATGGTAGCACTCAATTGCAACCTTTGCTTTCCTGTGCCAGGTGGAGTTTGCGCTTCCAGTTTCGTTTGTCAATTTTCTTTCTTTGTGAGCCTCTGTGTGACGTCCTGGGCACGTTAGCCCTACGTCGGCCCTGGCTTGTCTAATGCGGTGAGAGCCTTGCGATGTGGTACATAAAACCTTCCAGATCTCTTCTACGCTTTACTATGATGATGATGTAGCTGGTGAAGAGCCGGGCCACGTCACTACAACGATAGGCATATGTCTGGCTTAAAACCTGCTACCGGTTTTACTCGTCTCCAAATACAATTGTCCGCCGTCAAACCTCCACGGTGGCAGTATACGAACAGTTTGGGAAAAGTGTCTTGGTCCAGCTGAGAAGAAGTCGTTAAGAACCTATAGCCCGCACGACACAGAAATATTCTCGATAGGATTCGATATAACTGGATTCTGTTGCGTGTTCATCGCTTGTCGGCGTAATCGTTATGTCTATAGCGTGTTGCCAACTCTCATTGCCTCCCCGGAGATGAAATGAGGTCCTCTGTTGATGGGGGTTTATGCGATCAGCAGCGTCTGAGCACCGGATCTCGCATTGTCCACGATGAATTGGGGTCATACCGAATTGGCAACCCTCAGGATTATATTCCTATCCCACCAAACCTTTCGACTGGGGCGCTCTGAGCGCTCCCAACGGAACTGCGATGAATGGTCTGTCAAATCCGAAACGGATGTAGGGATAATGATACGATATTCACATTAGTCGAGCTGGGCAAAATGGCAAAATGAACGCAGCATGGAACCGATTCTACCCACTGGACAACCTACTCTTCCTCAAGTGTGCAACTCGACTAGTACTTTTACCGCTTAACACAGAAGTGCCGTTTAGCCAGGAAGCGGACCACATTTCTCAAGTGTAAAAGAGGCTCAGAGAAGGCGGTTGGATGATATCACGTTCTAGTTGAGGGCCTTCAAAATTCCTTTCAAACACTAAGTTTATTTAGAAGCGGAAACCTAGAACATGGCAGAGGTATGTCCCGCTGTCCTATAACCTAGCAGTTGAACCACCCCAACCACCTAAGCAAATATATGTGGCTGCTCACAGCGCACGCGCACGCGCACACGATACTCATCGGGTGGTGTATCCATTCAAATCCTAGCTCAGTGGTCGAAGACTTTGAATGGCATTGTCCTTGCGCGTCGAAACCTATTCTTTTCCTAATCACCACCCTTGGAGGGCTTGCACGATCAAATCGAATATTGAGCATTCCTCGTTGGAACCCAAACCCAACTTTTCAAATGCGATTTTTGGTCATTATTGTCGTCGTTTGAGAACGATTTTCCTCCTCTTAGCGGAGGGGTCAGAGTAGGGCATCCTGGTAGCGACAGAGGCCTAGGGAATATTTCTATTGCCCTGTATATTACGGTTTGACCAAGTATGGGCGCTGTATCGGGAGATATTAACCCCTCTGCCCACTACAGCCGTCGCTATATTCAGTTGGGTAAGCCTACTCGGAGAGTGGTAACTAAGTATTCTCTAGGAAGAATCGACGAATGAGCGTCTACTGTCAACCAAAGCTCGCTCTCCTGTGTATTCTAGCTCCTCATCCTCTAGTGTAATTGGTGGTGATTGAGCTCTTTTGGCCCAGTAGCCAACATCTACAGCTTACTTCGATGCAATGGACATATTTGTCATCGAGCAGGATATGCTCACCTTCAGAGTCTTGCAGACTCTGTATTGCCTTGAAATACCATGTCCATTAATAGACTCTAAATGTATGGCATTAGGAATAAATCATGGTCGAATATTCTTAGATAAAAATCTTGGATTCGTCTTCAATTTTCGTTTCAAGTAGTTGTCCACAAAGTAGCAGGCCCATCCACGTAGGCCCGCTTTCGTCAACTTAAAAGTTAAGCTCGCTCGGTAAAATAGCCGCAACCAAGTGTGTTGGTATAGCAAGCGTAAAAGCGGCACGAGTCAATTGTATCTGGCCCAGGTCGTGCGAGCTGTTGACCCAATGTTTTCCCAAGGCAAGATTTGGGCGCGTAAATAAAAATTTCAGCCCCAAAGAAGCCTAGTGTGGCGTTGCAGCCGCATGTTAGACGCGCGGTAAACACAACATGTGGCGGCAAAGCTTAATGTTTGATGCTCCGCTTTTGCTCGTTCAACTTTCAAGTCCAGCAGCATTTAATCTTGACCTCACTCCGAAATTTCTTCCCAATACCTGTCCTGTCCTACGCTTCATATCTCGCTATATTTGTCCTATTCTTAATTTTACTGCCCCTTCCACGACATTTGAAACCGGGTTGCTGGCCTCTCCTTTTCTTCCGTTGAATGCTCTTTTCCCTCAATTTCAAGTAAAACGCTTGGTCGCAATGGACAACGCCAACCTATGGACTCGCCGCTCGAAGTAAGTAGCCTAATAAATATCTTGAGCGTCTGGATGTGACGGTTCAATGTCCTTTGATATTGACTCTAGGTAGCTCTAGCAAGCTGTCCCTGTCCATGTCCGGCTCGGACAAAGATGGTAGTGGAAGACAGGATTCTTCTCGAAGCCATCCGACCAAGCGATTCGGCCCTGACAGTTCTCACGGCCGATCCAACCCTTTTAACGCGATCTCCCCCCTTACTACAAACGCACCCTCCCCCTCCGCAGGCGCCTCATCCGCCTTTGGATTAGGATCCGGTGCGTTTGCCTCCTTCGGCTCGGCCAAAACATCGAAAACCCCCGGCGCATTTGACCCCAGCACGCCAAAATCCACTAGCGAAAAACGAGACTCGCAGCCAGAAAACGAAGGCACGAATAATAAAACCGTGAAATCGAGGGCATCATCCTTTTCTCTCAATAATACCTCTGCACTTCCTGCTCCAAAAGAGCACCCCATACGGTCCACTTGGATTGTCTGGTACCGACCTCCAACCCCGAAACATTCCGACTACGAGAAATCAACCATAGCGCTTGCATCGATATCTTCTGTTGAGAGTTTCTGGGCCGTTTACTCACATCTTAAGCGGCCCTCTCTCCTCCCGGCAGTGTCGGACTACCATATTTTTAAGAAAGGAATACGGCCAGTTTGGGAAGACGAAGCAAACAAACGAGGAGGGAAATGGATTGTCAGATTGAAGAAAGGAGTTGCTGATCGCTATTGGGAAGATTTGCTTTTGGCAATGGTAGGGGATCAATTTGCAGAAGCAAGCGACGAGGTGTGCGGGGCAGTCCTGAGCGTCAGGAGCGGAGAGGACGTTCTGTCTGTCTGGACAAGGATTGATGGTGGGAGGAATATTAAAATTAGGTATGTTACTGATGTCATATCAGTCTCATTGGTTGTTACTGGTGCTAACATTTCTTTCAGGGAAACAATCAAGCGGTTGCTAGCGTTTCCTCCTGACACCAACATTGTATGGAAAAGCCATGACGATAGCATTGCCCAACGCTCTGCCATCGACCAAGCCCGCCAGGACAAAGCCGCTGCGAATGCCGGTCACCACCACCAAGGCTCAGATCGTCGTCGTGGGCACAACCAAGATGACGCTTCCGCTGATAAGGGGCGGACTGCAGCATCGTAAAAGGTCCATATGGGAATATGGGCATTGTACAGTAGCTCTTTGCGTTTTTCCCTTTTCTTTTACTATTTTTGTGCTGATGCTGTGTAGTCTTGTCATTGCGGTCAGACAGGCTTCCGCAGATGCCTTCTTTCACAGAGTCCTTTGTTTTGTTTGTTGTTTCTTCCATAGCACACTGCCTTTGTATCAAGTGGAGAAGTTAGTGGAAAATTTTGTACCTGGAGTGATGCTTTTCTTCTATTCTGACTAACTGGTGGATTTTAGCTAGCCTTTGGTTTTGTTTTCAGTTTCTTTTTTGAGGATTTCACGGCCTGGAAAGAATATGATGGCAGGAATAGAAATTCATTTTTGCCTCTTGCTGCTGTTTCACTGAATATCTCACATCTAGAAAATATCTACTAATGACGCCGAAAAGAGGGAATGATAGTACCATATTTAAGCCAGAATAGAGGATAATGATTCTAAAGAAACCAAGTTATAATTAATTATTCAAAACCCCAAATATATGCCAAAGAATTTTCACAATCCCCATTCAGGAGAGCGTTGGGAGCGGTGGCTGTCCGTCCTGTTTGGACCCTTTTTAAATTCCAGTTGTATCCGACAAAGCGGCGTTGGCGAACAATCTCCCCAAACCACCAACATCACTTCTTGTTAAATAACCTGCAACCCTACCCACCTACACCACACATACACACATATTTGCAACGTAATGCTTCGTCGCCAGCGAACAAAGCCGTCTCAGTCACGAATGCTCTCCCCCACCAGCTTATGAAGTGGCTATCTAAGCTATCTCACCTCGTCTGGCCAGAAAATACCACGTGTAGCACAGCGCAGGAACCACGGACCCGCGAGCTTTCGAGGCGACGACGGCGGCGGCAACGACACGCAGCTCATGGTGTCGAAGATATACCAGCCCCGCTCCAGATGCCCGGCGTGAGTAATCAGCCGTCTCCTACAAATGGACAGATGAGCAACGCATTTCAGTTCTCACAGCTAGGAAAGGTACGGCAAACAAAGCTCCGAGGATTTTAGTTCCTGTATTATGGCAATTTTATTCTGGAAACCTTCAAAAATAGCTCCTGATGCTGATTTCTTCCTTTTGCTGGAATGTGCAGAATGCTTCCGGAATCCAGCCTGACACCAGTTCGCACCGAGACAACTCCAACCATACTTCCGGCTTCACGCTAAAGAAAAGCGGCATGTACGTATAGATTTCTGCGCGTTTTATATGGAACCGTTCGTCCATTACTAACTCTGATACGACTACAGTAAAACTACACCACAGAGCGAAGAGGAATCACAGGAGGAAAGGAGATTGTTCGGAGGTTCCAGGTCCGTTGCATGCAGCCGTTTAGATCCAAAAGGGTTAAAAAACTGATTTTTGAGGTGGATTGAGCAGGAGGGACCCGAACGCCGTTCGTATAACACCAGGAGCACTGCTGAGAAAAAGACAACTTGGCAAGGATTTGAAGGTAGCGTTTACAAACTGTCTCATACCTCAAGGGTCGGGCATTGTTCTAGATACTGACGGAGCTGTTTGACGGCACAAAGGCCTTTGAGAACTTCACTCCACGAAATACCCTTCTCTCCACCCTCCGTCGAAACCAACTTGATACTTTTGCCGGTAGGGGTTTTGGTAAGACTACTCCACTGAACCCACGTGTACAAGGTGCTTCGGGGGTGGTTCAGGAGTTAGAAGGAAGCAGACCTCGTAAAAGACGAAAAACCGATGAGACTCAAGCTCACGCGGAGGTCATTGAGGTGAATGATGATGATTCGATCATTCACACGGAATCTCCTTCATCTATGCGGCCTGGAACCTACAATCTGTCACATCTGAGCCAAACTTCCCCTATAATAAACCATCGCGGCTCTGCCAATACAAGCGAATCTACCACACATGAGTTCTGGAGCGTCGAGAATAGGATGCAGGATTTTAAAGCCAAAAAGCCGCGGGCTTCAGATTTGACTGAGGATGAACTTTTCACGATGGAAGCCAAGGCACAGCGACTCGGAAAAAAAATCGGCACCAGCATTACCCGGCCGGGTGGTTCTAGTTTATCTATGCCTTCTGAACAAATGGTTGCTGTCGAGATCTCATCGATAGATAATTTGAACGGTACGGGCGCGGCAGAGGCGGAGACTCAGGCCTCTGCGGACAGCCTTGCCGATTCAACTAACCAGGCGGACGGTCAGCGTCGTGATTCTCATACACGTGAGAGCCCAGATGAACTTCAGGGGGATAAAACCGTCCCAGAGATTTGGCGAGGCGGTGTGAAGGACCGCCTGGGGAGAATGCCTGGTGGCATTAGCCCGACAAATTTCTCCCTCGTGAAGAAGGACCGCAAACGTGCGGATAGAAGGCGCAGAATCTCAGCTAATCATACAGATTCGTTTTCTGTGACTATGTTTGACAACAGAATGGAGACTATTGAAGAAGAGTGCACGCTTATTGTTGAAAACGGCACTTTTCTCGTGACAAATGATACCCGCTCTTGGGTATCTAAAGAATTTTCTATTGAAAAAATCAACCGAGTTTGGTATGGTGGGCCTAGAGTTGTAGTTAAGTTTCCCATGGTTTCAGGATCGACAGACGACCTAAAACTGCAATTTTCATCTGAGAAGGAAGCGGTTGAATACTGTAACCTGATGGGGGAACTGAACATCAACGCGAAGTTAAGGGATAAGGGCAGGTATGTATAGCATAGTCATCTTGAAATTTCAGAGTTCGGAAATCTGATAGTTGCTTTAGTGAGTGGATGGAAAATATGTTCAGACGCTCTCTTAAGGAGAGACAAGGAAACCGTCAACCGGGGAACTCAAAACGCGAAAGTCCTCAGGATGATCATGTCGACGTCGCCACCCAGCCGTCAACACAACCTAAACGACAGAAACTCAGCGATAGCCTACTTGACAGTGACGGGACCACGAGAAAGTCTCCACTGGGAGGCTCACTTCAGTCGCGTGAACCCCGCAAGGATGCTCAGGTTGATATGTCGCCTCTCAGCCATAGCCATCCAGATGTTGATCGTCCCATAACTATTCCTGTCAAGAAATACAGTCCTACCGTGGGCTTGCGCGTCACTCGATCACAGACGCAACGGGAACCTACTATAATTGAAAGGTGCGTAATATTTTTCTATCCATATTAGGATTCCGCCCCTGATCAAAACTTTGAATCTAGTGACCATGAATCGTCGCCTTCGCCTCGCCGGGATACTCGTATGTGGTCAAAGTAAGTATTTCGGCTCATAAAGTTCATTGAGTTACTATTAATGCTCGATTTAGGCCGCTTGTATACCCACCTAAAGGTAAAAGGAAAGCCGAAGTAGAATTCCACGATTTAGAACGCTTGGGTGACGAGGAACTTTTAAACGACAACCTCATCGGGCTTTATCTACGGTTTCTTGAGCACCACATGGAAATCAAGAGGCCAGATCTGGCTACACGTGTTTACTTTTTTAACTCTTACTTTTTCGCAAGCCTTACAAACACGCCTAAAGGACAGAAGGGTATTAACTACCAGGCAGTGGAAAAATGGACGAGGAATGTGGACCTTTTCAGTTATGATTACATCGTCGTCCCAATCAACGAAAACTCACATTGGTATATGGCCATTATATGCAATCTCCGTGCTCTGTGCCCTACAGAATCCATCGCAGAACATAACGAACCTGAAAGTGACAGGGCGACTCATGATTCGCCGTCCAGACAAGGGAGCGCCGATTTGGGAAATCGAGATAAACGGCAAAACGATAAAGCCGCGTTTCAACGTATAGAAAATACTAACACCGTTGTGCAGACTTTAGAGCATGGTAACGATCAACTCCTCCAAAAAGATTTCGATTCAATGTCGTTGTCGGATAATGGCCCTGAGGTCAATACCCAACAGAATGACACAAGACAATTGCAGGAGTTTGAAACCTCAGACAGGAATGAATGGCCGGACGAGGGTGAGAACGGGCCACTCGTTTCTATCGTCCAAACTGAGGAAGAATCAGACACCGCGCCGCAGTCGGATCAGCCGAAATCGCTACGCTCAGGGAAATTGAGGAGTTTAGAGGCCCAAGCAAACAAATCTCCCCGGAAGCTCCCATGTGATCCAATGGAACCCGTTATCATTACTTTCGATTCCTTAGGTTGTTCTAGATATACTACGATAAAAATCCTTCGACAATATATTGAGGAGGAAGGGAAAGCTAAGCGATCACTTACTGTTGATCCCAAAAAAGTTAGGGGCATGGTTGCTCGGCAAATACCACATCAACCTAATTTTTGGGACTGTGGGCTGTACCTCCTAGCATACCTTGAAAAGTTTATGTGGGATCCGGACATGTTCATCAGTAGGCTGGTGAGAAAGGAGATGAGCGAATATTACGATTGGCCGCCGATGAAATCCCGTATTCTTCGGCGGCGGCTACGGAACTTCCTTCTCGAACTACACGAAGAAGAGGAGAGATCGAAACGGAATGACGCAGGGGAAGAACGGAAGCTGATTGATGCCAATCCACTAAAAATACTGTTGGTAGATGAACCACCCGCAGCGATACCACAGGGCGAACCTTCTGCTTCGCGTAACTCGCCTAGGCTAAAGCAGCACTCGGAAACTAGTCCTAACCCCAAGACCCTCGAAAATAAGCCACTCGTACATGATTCCGAGGAGTCTCGGCAGGCAACACCTACTCGCGCATCCGGAAGGCTCAATCAGAACGATCAAGTACAAACGCCCAAGGAGCCGGCCATCGTCGAAGATGAAACCATTCAGCAATTTGAATCAAAGCCGTTGCTTGAAGGAATTTTACTTTATGGAGGCCAAGATTCTGTAAACAATGAAAATACCATGGAAATTCCCAGGACTCCTTCTCCTACGATAGAGGAGACCGTTTCTGGAGTAGGAATGCCTGGTTCGCAGCACAAAACAAGCCCAAGTAGCCGTTCTCGGAGATTACAGGGACAGGACCATGAGATACTAGATGGAATCGAGTGATTGTAAATTACTTGATGGATATGGATGCCGTTGAAAGGAAACTTTACCCAAATATACTGATGCCCTTCTCCATTCTCCTTTCTTTCTTTCTCATTTCCTCTCTTCGATTTTCGTCACATTTTCTTTTTTTTGCCATTTGTTAGTCTTTCTGATATCCACCAAAGTGGTGCTCTTTCTTTCTATTTTATTTTATTGATTGAGAAGCAGTGATAGAACAAGTTTGTGTACTTTTCTTCACTTTTCTTTATCCTTTTAGTTGCATTCTAGGCATGCATGGAAATGGCGTCCCTATAGGCCATGGGTTAAGGTTATGGAAGATAGGTTCCTCGTCTTTTAGCAAATATTCTACGCGAGTATCATGGTCATATTGTGTTTTACCTTTTGCCGTGTTCTTACCTACGTAAAATATCATACAGAGCAGATAGAGCGATGTTGACCTCCTTTCATCATGAACTACTTCTCAGCCTTCTGTGACAGAAATAAAGCGCCATGTTTGCTCCATTGCCAAACATGCCAAGCGGACAGGTGGGCACGCGCGACAGTTGCGGCGCTTAGATAACCGCGCGAGCTGCGGCATTGACATATCTGGCCGGAAATCTCCTTTATAGACATAAGGTAAAAACAGCAAACTCTCGAACATTTCACCCTCACATATTGTCGGCGCCTGCGCAAACAGCGGTTGATTCCGCTCCTCAATTCCGCAACTATGCACTCCGCACTCAATCGGGTTCAGAGCGTCTTTGGATTCTTCACCACTGTCGCGTTCCTGCTAGGTGCTTTAACTGCGCTGACCGTAGTATTGAATCCTGCGGAGCCGGTTACGAACGTTGAGCTTTCAAACATACAAGTGTAAGCCATATTTTGATCTATCTCCTGTTATTGCTACCCCAAGATTGTGTAGTTGTCAATAGGAATTTTTGTTCGCTCAACGGGCAGTTCGGACTAATTCTGGAAATATATAGAATTAAGGGACGGCCGCATTACTATGCGACGAAACGCGAGGAATATGCGCAGATTAGATTCGATCTTGATGCTGGTGAGATATTCCGATCTATGCGCATGTTTTCATTCTTCATTGCTGGAAAGTCTCAATAATTGGAGGCTCCGCTTTTTGAACAATGCTAACAAAAAACAACTACCCCCTTTGCAAAGACCTAACCTCCCTCTTCAACTGGAACACCAAGCAGCTCTTCGTCTACGTCCTCGCCTCCTATCCCGCAACACCCTCCTCTTCGTCAAACCTAACCACCGAATCCATAATCTGGGACACCATAATCCCAGCCACCGAATCCCCTTACTCGATCCCCGCCCTAACCCGCCGCTTCTTCCCCTCCAAAAAGTCGAAATCCTCAAAATCCTCCAGAGCGAGCAAAAACACCTCCGCGGACTCTAACAAAAAGTCCAAGAACCCAGGCCTCCTCCGCCTCCGAAACCAAAAGCCCAAATACCAAATTACAGATATATCCGGCCGCATGGCCGAGCGTGAAAATGTGCAGCTTGTCGTGGCTTGGAATGTGCAGCCGTGGGTGGGGGCATTGATGTGGAGTCCGCACAGCAAGGTCGCGGAGAATATTGGCGGGGCGTTGGGTGGGCTTCTTGATATGACTATTATTACTGGGGGGAAGGGTGGGAGGAGTAAACCTTTCAATTTCCCGGCGTTGAAGGGCGCGAAGAGGAGGGAGGGAGACAACAGCGGGCAGGGCTCGAGCTGAACTGCGCGTGGATTGGAGATTAGGGGGAGTTGGAATGGCAATCAGCCGCATGAGGGTTATGGTTCATTATTTCAACAAGTTTCTTTAGTACTATTATCATACTTAATGCTTGGTCTTTTTTGGGAGCGAGTTATACTGTCATTTATCCATTTGCTGCTTTTCTCCTCACAGATGTTTTTCAAAGCCTACTCATCGTATACAACCAGCATAATGCACGTCATATAATTGTGAAATACTGAATCCCGTGCCAATGATTCCACTTTTTTAAAGCTTAAATAAGCTGTTCCTTTCATTACCACAGTAATAATACAGTCCAGGGATCGGTAGGTCCATAGGGAATTGTTAATTTGCTGTGTGAGGAAAAAAGGAGAGTGTACTACTATACAACCACCTCCCGATCAGCGTGTATGGATCAAGGGAGAGACAACAGGTATATGTATCGACAACCCCAAATAACGAATAGTGTACAGCAGCTCCTTAAGCTCGGAAGAAACCAACAGAATGAGAGTCATTCCAAACGCCCGTAACCATGATTAGTTGCTCCTCCAGAATAAAATTACCCATCACCCTAAAAATCCCATTTTCATCGGGCTCACTAATTCCATCATGTCGCCTTTTTGGGTGCCCGGATTCCTTTTCATTACTAACCCCTTTTCCACCGATACAGGGGGCGTCCATTAAACGTCCCCACTGAAAGCTTGGTGTGCAAACGAGTTCAACACTTCTGATAAACTCGATTACCGCACCCACCCCGACTCTTGCTGTGCGGGGGGAACTTGAGAAACAGGATGCGGCGTGGCTGGCGCTGTTGGTGTCTGAGCAGGCGGGGCAGGGTAATAGTATTCAGTTGTCACGTCGCCTCCATTTTGAATGCGATTTGAGAAAATTCCCGGGGCGCGGGCACAAGCCAGCCGTCCTTGATGGCCCCTCGCGCGTCGGTCATAGTAGACGTACTCGCAGTAGAAGGCGTGGATGTGACCCGGGAAATATCTGGCAAAGATAGAAGAAGGTGCGGGGGAAAATGTTAACAGCTGAACCACAAGCTTCATGGACAGGTGTGAAGGGGATGCAGAACGTAGATATAGGGGAGAGGAGTTTACACGCACCCAAGCAGTGTGAGGCAAATATTGATGAGAAGGTCCGGAGAGCATCCACTGATGAAGAAGACGCCCAGCGGTGGAACTGTATGAAGAGATGTGGACGTTAGTGCCGTACCATCCTAGAAGCATTCCCAAGAAAATAACGCATCGGCTGGGTAATTTATGATGGATATGGAAGAAAATAGTAATCATGAGGGGTCCCCGCCCCTATCCTCCAGTCGTCATCCCTTGTAGAGAGTTGATATCCATTTCACATTCGCCTATCACGTAAAGAAATCCAGGGGGTAGCAGCCCACTTACTGAAGATTGTAATGATAATTAAGAAAATAGCACCAAGAGCGTCCGCTGCCATGATTGGATTTGTTGCTTTTCCGCCCTCTAGGCTGAGTTTCTTGCTGTACTAATTGGACGGTTTCTCAAACCAGGAATTGAGTAAAACGCCAATTATCACAGTGATTGTCCTCAGTCCGCAAGTGTGAACTACAATCGGGTCTTGTAGAGTGGTCACACGGGTGGATATGACCGAGGACCAATACTAAATAAAGCCTGTAAAAAAGAAATCTGAGATCGGCATCCAACCTAAAGAGCTGTTATAGCCTCGGATGGGTGCAAAAAAGGGGAGAGCAGCGGATGTGGCTAGGTGAAGATATGAAACCCCGGATAGCTATGGAACGCTCTGCAGGTAGATGCACTCCCCATAGAAGGGGTTCAATTGGAAAGGAGTGAGGTCTTGATGAATATAAAAATGGTCTTGAGATTGTGTTTTCAGGGTTTTTCATCAGGAAGGGATTTTGCCGGGAATGGTAGAAAAAGATACAAACATTGAGGAGCCGCATTGGATGTTTTCCTAACAGGGCAACTGAGGCCCAGAGCCTGCTTGGGTTGAAATAAAGTATCGTGTGACGTCATCCTGGGCCATGAGCAGAAGCTTATTTCCACGTGGAAACTAGCGCCAGTCCAGGCGGGTCCATTTGAACCGCAAATCCACGTGTTTTCAATTCCTCTGGTGCGCCTCATAGCTTGAGAATCAGATCACTGTATGTTGTATGTTGCTGACTTAACATTGTCTATACTAGGCGAATTTTCGGGATAACCAGGCTGTAGGCATTGCATACGTCGTTCTTACAGCAAGCACTATGGCTGCGTGGTTTTCAGCTAGTTCACTTTTCCTTTCTTCTTTCCCCCCTAGTTCCCTTCTCAGTTGCGCGCAATATGCTCTCTTGATACGAATTGTGGAGTGTTTATGTATTGCCATTGTCTTTATGATAAAACAAGTAAGTTTGAAAATACATATATTGAAACCATCATTGCCCAGTAATGATCACTGATCAATATGATCTACTACATATCAGTGGCCAACTCTTCCTCTCTTGAAAGTTTGTTCTTTATAAATTGTATACATTTCCAAGATATTTACAATAGATCTTTTTTATCACAGTATTGTTTTCCATTCCGAGAAAAAAATAGAAAGTTAAAAGAGAGATATCAGTCATTGATATAGACTCACAGGTACAAAAAATATAAGAGAAAATTATAATGATAGCAAAGAATGATAATATCTATATAAAGTTGGAGTTACTTAAGAGTAATAGTTCAGTTGTCCGCAATCTGAGTTGTCAGTCTATTCTCTTATTGGCGAACTAGACTTGCAAGGAAGAGATAATAGGACAGTAAAATGTAAAAGCTGTAGTGAAATTTTCTATCAACACCTAATGTAATAGAAAAAGAAATAGAGTTATTTCAAATAGAAGGCTCATGTAGTAGAGAAAACCAATAGGGCAACTTAAGGAATGACAACTTGGCATAAAAATAAATTCATGAACACGTACAAGACAACTAGGGTATTCCGCCATACTCCATTGTGGATTTCCAAAAGACAGGCAAAGGGGCCGCAATAATACGAATCTCCCCAAAGAGTGTACAGTATGCAATTAATGACTGAAGGTGAATAGAGTGTGCCATCCATCCACTATTGAATATATGTGATACAGAACAAACGCCGAAAAAATATAACACCCACTTAAACCCGGAGTATCGCTCAGTATCGCTCACATAAGCAAACGTACTTGGGGAACCCGGTGACAAGAAAAACAGTGTCCATGTAGCCCGCCCGGTATAATAATATTAGTAGCCTCTAGTGGATGAATCGTGTACAGGGATCGGCCACCCTTGATGTGCTTGACTGGCATCACTATTCTCAATATCAGGGATACTGACCCCCTCCTCTTCGGTATCAACATCTTCCCATTCACCCTCAGACGTGCTGGGCGGGGAAGAAGCAAAAATATCGCTAATATCACTTCCTAACATCCGACGCTCTTCTTCTGCGCGCTCGACGATCATCTGCACAAAGGCGGCTTTATCTTTCCCACGAATCAAAGGTGGTGATTCGGCATCATGGTGGCCATTGTCTCTTTCAGCCTGTGTATTGGTTGCGCCTGGAGGGTGGCAGGCTTCGAAACTACGCGTGTATGCGTCCCATGCTGGTGGTGTCCACAGCGCATCTGTATTAAACTCAAATTCTGCACGCATGACCGTGTAGGGATTCAAGAATCGCGAACCATCTCTAGCCAAAGGCTCAGAAATCGAAGCTCTTGAGCCATGAAACTCAGGGCTCCGGCTGTTACCGCCCGGTTGCTGTTGATCCGAGGCAAGGTTCATCATCTCGCAGTATTTCAAGATGTACGCCTCATCTTCTTCCTCTGAGTTTGTCGTCGAGTGGTCTACATTTCTTTGTGGATGGTGGTCTTGGGAAGGATATCCATTCCCTTTCTTCTGGACAGATACCCCCGTGCCTCGCCAAGATGATCGTTTGCTACAAGGACGGTACCTCGTTTCCAGCTCTTCGTCAGATTGAGTGGAGTGACGAGGCATGTCCAACATGTTGGGGATATCGTCATGTAACCGCTTATCACCCGATTCGGTTCGAGGATGGTTGTGACGATGCGTTTTCATTTGCGGGGGAATTGTCAAGCCTAGTTTCCTATCATTTTCGATGGGATCTTGTCTTTCCAAACCGCGTCTCCTGTCGCGACGGGGGGAGGCCTGCCGACCCTTCTCTGGTGTTATCTCAGGAAGAAAATCATTGTCTTGGCTAATTCGGTTAATATCCGACAATGTCGATAAACCAGGTGGCTGACTAGGCCCCAGTAAAGGCATCATGGTAAAACTATCGAATGGATGGCGACTTAGTAGCCTACTCTCATCGGAGTTGAAGAGGCCTGATGGCTCTAACAGGCCCCCCTCATACGCGTGGCTACTAAAAAGAGTTCCGGCACCAAAAAATGGGTCATCACACCGCGTGATCTGAGGGTTAGGTTGCCACAAAGGGTTCCACTTTAGCGATGATTGGTTCTCGTTACATTTGCTCTTCTCTATTCCCAAGAGCTTCAAGGTAGAATCTGGGGTGGGATTGACTCGTGGATATTTTCTTTTCTTGACGTTGATCGTCACTCTGGATCTGACAGTCTTCTCGAACCTCACCGCCGTATCAAAATATTCCAAAACGGTTGCTGTAATCATTATTTGAAGGGTGTATGTTGTAGATCGTTCTCCTGGAGCATCCTCTACCAGGATAGGTTGTGACCGTAGCATATGATCCTCCGCATCGGAGGAGGTTGGTACAGTTCCACTAAAGCCGGAAATTGAAGGATCCCATCGTAGCCAAGCGGCGGATGTGATATAAATGATTTGGCTCGGCTCTGAGTAGCTCTCTGCCCCAGTAATAGTGAATGAATGGTTATAGCGTGGCACTAAACGGAATTCGTTGCCTTCGGCAGTAATAGGGTCAAAGTGGTCAAAAGAAAGCATATCTGGGGCCCAATTCACTTCAACAGGGTAGACGGATAACTGTGCAGTCGCGGTGGTTTGCAAGTAATCGTTCGCGACCAATGGTTTTACTCCGATTCTAAGGTCGCCAGTCGTGAAAAACGTTCCATAGCCCATAGCAGGGGTAACAAAGCAGTCATGAGTGCGAACAAACTGTGCTACAGTTTTATAAATGTTCCCCATTGAGGCCAGCCAGTGGTAAATACGACGATGTTCCCTGTACGTAGATACCATAGCGGTCGCGATATCGATCATGCTAATTGGCAAATAATGTACCCCATCCGAGCGGTTACGATGGTGCTGTTCGCGGTGGCGACGTATCCGGTTCGTGGCCTCGCACTGTTGTTGTAACACTTCAAGCTGATCATGCAACAAGTATTCCAGGGCCTTTTTAAACGTTGTCTCCCAGAAGAGTAGCTCTTCTGCCTTATCTGACGAGAGACCTTTCCATGACTTTGTAATATCAATGTGAACAACTCTCGGGCTCTCGTGGTGGAATCCAACTTCAAGTTCAGGGGTTCTGTCTTGTGTGGCTCCTGGGTACGCTTGAAAACGTGGGAGGTACATATCGATCATACTATTGCATTTAGGAAACGGGTTACCAAAGAGACTGAAAGTGATGTTGGGTAAGGCGTGTTCAGAATTTAGGCGGCGTGGCTGTATCGTTTCCTGTTCTGTCAACCTATCGCCAATATATGTTGCCTGATAACCTACAAATCAGCCATTAAAATTCTCTCTTGAAGTGTTGCCTGATTGTCCGATATTGTGGGAAGGTGGGGGAACTTAACCTACCTCCTGAGCATCCTTTGTGTCAACACCCCTAGTGGACAAGCCTGGCAGTGGCTCGATATAGGAAGGCCAAGGGATGCTGTTGTACCGGCGCTGCCATTGTTCGAATGGCGGAATGTACGTTTGGGGTCTCGGGACGTCATAAGAGTATTGGGTTTCATGCGGATATTCGGGTCCATCATGATACGCATCCACACATTGTGGTTCCCGAGGATTGGAAGTCATGGGGAAGGATGATCGGATTCTAAAATGGTATCGTGATGTCTATTGGAGTATTTCAAGCACAACTCTGCGCGAGGGACCGCTTAATTCATATCACCTAGCACCCGATGTTAGCCTAGAACTTCTACCTCATCAGACTAAAAGTATCCTTACAGATACAGATGTTGAACGACAGAAACGAGTTTAGCCTGATAACTTTTTGCAGCGTCCCAAATATATTCGTGGGTTGGGATGTGTTTGAGGTAAAGAATCATGGCTTCGGGCTGCTCACCTGTTCAATGATAAAATTCCACCCCCGCATATATACTGAGTGTTGATGCCTGTTATTGTTATACTGGGAAGGTTCGTACTGCTGACAGCTGGGACTTCCTCAAACGGAAACAGGGGGTGGGAGTGAAGATTGGAAGGAGAGAAGCATTCACAGGATAGGAAGGTGTTAATGCTCTCCAAAAAAACAGTGTATAGCAGTCAATAATGTAATGCAATTCTAACTTGAGTAGAGCTTGGAAGGACTGTAGCGTGCGACCAAAAAAAAAGGAGAGCCCAAGGCAGAAAGACGAAAGAAGAAAACGAAAGTTTTAAGTAAAAGAATTAGTTTGCATTTCACACTGCATCTATCGAAGCCCTCGTAGTTACCTGCTCATTCTTATTCCCAAGTTTTGATATTTGCAGGAACGCATCGACGCCATACCCTTCTAGACTATGCAGCTCCAGACTGCCAGCCCAGTATTCTGCGTAAACCCTACTCATAGGAAGTCCCATGCCAAGCCGCAAATTCGGAGGGCGCGAGCTAAGGGATGCCAATGAACTGTCTCTATGCGGATGTCCATTGGCGGTGTAGTAGCAGGTGTCGCGTTCTCCCTCTCCCTGCCCCTCAGATTTCGTGCCGGAGACTTTTACTTCTTGCATAGTCGCCGCCATGGTAGGCACCTGCTCCAAATTGCGAAGGCGGGCTTGAGTATGTGGTCCCTTGCAAAATGACCATAGGTACGGGAGAATCTCTCTAGATATACCTCCTCCTTGATCAGAAACCCGAATAATGACATGTTGTGGAGCTTCGCAGATCAAAACTTCGATGGGAGGTGGCCGTTCGGGCCTACCGTTGAACCTTTCGATGACTGCCTGGAAAGAATTTCGTAGTAATTCTCCGATAATATATTCCAAGTGACTTAGGATATACGGAAATGTCGCTCCCAGATGACCCTGAACAATCACATCGGGAACTTGGCAGTCAGCTCCCAGTGATTGCTTTAACAACATTGTCGCGCGTTTGCCGCAATTTTCAACCACCTCCTTCGCATTGCATCTCAGAAATACCTCTCCCACGAAGTCTGCGTTGAGGTCTGTTCTATCTTTTGAATCCGGAAAATGCCAAGGTGAATTGAATGTATCCGTGAGCGCAAGATGCTGTTCGGCAATAACTCGACGTGATATCCGCTGCAAAGGAATATTATCAGCTTGCTAATTTTCACCATGACACGGAAAAGGAAACAAAACAGAAGCAGCTACTCTTTTTACGTACCGCACGCAACAAGGTATTCATAAACCGATCCATCTCTTCTGGCTTCACCAGATCTTGGCACTCCAACACACCCATTGCAAGATTCGGGATTACAGTTAAATGTTCCTTGAGCGTGGCTCGTAGAATATCGCAGTACTTGTCATTGTCCTCCAGAGTCCTGATTTCGGGGACACCGCGGAACTTCTCGAACGCCTTGTAGTAGAGTTCGTATACGTGGGACAGGTGGGGATTTGTGACAACAACGTAGGGAAGTTTTTGCATGTCTCGAAGACGGTGGGCGATTCTGGCAAAATGACCAAATCAGTATTTTAGGTAGATCCATTTGGGTAACTACTGGTAGTTTCAAGTGACTCAATAGGAAACTTACCTGGTAGGAAGCTCTGTACGCACATAGTTCGCAGAGCTGATCAAGCGTGACTCAGTGATCGTGCGGCCAAAGAAAGTCAACTGGCGTAAACTGATCGGCCTCACTTCACGTTCAACCCATCTAGAGGGTTCATAGTTAGCAAGCAAAGAATAGAGATATGCCAGAATCCTGCATCATTACTACTCACTCATCTAGAACGGAGCCTGGTCGCCATGGTGGGGGGCCTTGCTTGTCAACCGAGAGAAATCTTGTCTGCGCAAAACAAGCTCTCAGCCGGATGGCCTTGTGCCATTGAACTGATTGCCGCTGGAGCATCGTTGAATGCCATTCACGTCTCTCGCAGGGTGGTTGGTTTCCAAGAGACGCTGGACATGGGCCTGCTTGAAGAGGTGTATATCACCGTAACTCATTGTCCGCAGTGACTAGCACATCCTACACGGTTGTTTGTGATGCGAGCTTACAGATGCGGCGAAATGTCAAGTCGATAGGCGAGGTAGCAGGTGTGTTTCAATTGGGAACTGGAATGTCGACGAAGATGAGGATGCGGGAAGCGGAGCGAAGTGGATGGTTTGATGGTTTGATGGTTTGATGGTTTGATACCCGAGAGTTGCATGTGTCATACCTTGGGAGCGGGCGGTGTGTGCTTGCTCAAACTTAAAAAGCTCTCCCTGTCAAGCTTCCCGCCTGGGCTTCGCACCTCACTGCACGATTGGTGGCGGATTCTGGCGCCAACAGCTTCATTTATTGGCTAGCAATTCCTCATGATAAGGAATTCCTCTTGCTCATTCGTCCGCCAGCCAAGCCCAGAAGACCGAGGCTAACATGCCTACGCCGTTCCAGGGCCAAATGAGCGATACCGGCCGCTATTTGAACCAGGGTCGGAGAGACAAGAGTCATCATGCTGCCGTCGGATGAAACACATAAAGTTCTCATGTCAAAGGCCAGCCTCGAGAACTGCTCTTCGATGGTAACGTTACTTGAGCGGCGCACACTGGATCCTGGGAATGGACGGCTAACAGGCCTCTTGGGTTTTACGTGGAACAAACAGGGACTGTCAAAACGCCTATCGGGATTAGCAACAGTGCCCCACTGGAAACCTGAGACAGATAAAAGGTCTGGTGCATATTCTGCGGAAGAGAGTGAAGAAAAAGTGCGGAATTCAAGCATTCGAACAAAAAGCCATTTACATATATCCACCAGCGGAGCGACAATTGATGATTGACAACGGCTGATGAGGATCTTTGCAGCGCTCAAGCCTCTCAAAACCGGGTGACTGAATATATCATATCTCCATAAAAGGGCCATGATGGAGCTTTTCGCATCTCTGAGAAAGCAAAAAATATGACACGTCTGTTTGGCGAACCCATCGCTCCCAGCAGGGCGTTCTGAGCCGACATGCTATTTTCCGGTCTACGACTTCACCTGATAAACACATAAAACGGTTGAACATGGGGACGACGCAGTTGACACTGCCAGCCCGTCGACCAATTCGTATCAAGAAGCATGTGGCCATAAAATCCTCCCAGCTACAAGGAGCTGTGTCAAGTAAGCCTAGTTGTGGTGCTGAGGAGTTCCTATTCTCAATCCAACAGACTTAGTTTGAGGCCCCGGTGACCTCAGTGACCAGACAACCGGGGGCAGTGAGGGATAACTCGTGTAGGACAAGGCTAGTTATCAGAGATGCGTGGATTGTGTACAGTCCGCACACACGAACCAGCCAAAACTACTATACCCACTTGCATGGCCCCTATTCCCTGAGACAACATTGTCAATTAGCAGTGAGGGGTAACGAGCTCATCCCGACAAATTCAATTCATTCATTAATCCATTTCCATCCATTTCCCATGTTGAGGGAAAAATGGAGGAAAGTTGCGCGCGCCAAGTTCGAAGCACCAACACCACGCTTAAAAGGTTATATACAAGCCAAAGTCTAACAACCAATATAATACTCTAAATCGGCCGTAACGTTTAAACCAAATATCAAAACTCAAAACTTGTATAAACATATTCACCACTACTAGTCGCTTTTAGGCGAGGAGGATTCTTCCCTCACGACGCCATTTTTAACGGGCTGAAATCCAGCCTCGCTCTTCTCAGCATTCAGCAGCTCGTCCAATGCCTTCTGTGGGTCCCAGTTTTCGTCATGCATATTGTCCCCAGCGAGATCAATCCACGCCCTCCATGCCTCGGAGTTGGGAGCCGCACCGCTCACCCGCACCCAGTCTGTGAATTTGGAAACATAAATAGCTTTCCACAGCGCCTGCGTGTATGTCTGCGCGTCTACGCTTCGTATCTCCTCCAGCTCATAACGTATAAGATTCCAATGCCATCCCTTGGGGAACAGCGCGGCGATCTGATAGCAGCCGTTGAGTAAAACATATGTACCCCCGAGTGCCGCCTGCATAGTCCAAGTAGAATTTCCCATCAGGATCACCGCGCTCATGAGTAGAAATGTGCCTACCCCAACTAAGGCGCGGAATATTTGGTCACTGACGACGTAGCTACACTCTTCTGTGCCCGTGTACAGTTCCCGGGCGACCTCTTCAGTACACCGTATGACGATAAATGCGCCCTGTCTCGTCCGAATAATCAGGTCACCATCCGGCACAACCGTTTTGCGTTTCCGCACTGTCAAATTTGGGTGCCACATGGATGATAATCCAATGATACTAGATGTGAACGATACAACCACGATCGCAATGACTGCGACACCATCTTCGAGAATGACCGCCCATGCACACAGGCCAACCGACAGTAGGAATGACGCTACTGAAAGAAAAGCCAAGGGAGAAAAGGGCTGGGCATGAATCACACCCTTGGGCGTCCGAAGAATACGATTTCTAAGTTTCTTTTCGTCACGGAGCGTGTCAGCGTAGCCTTCTCTGTGTTTGATCCGGATCTCTCGGATGGTAAAGCTAGGCAGATCGATGTTGTAGACGAGGTTTGCAAAATGGTTGAGCTCCAGGAGCAGAGTGCCGGAGTGAATGCTCACGATGTGTGCTGGAATGGAGGGCAGACGTGTTGGCCGCTCGTGTCTGAGGAGCGCCTGTGGAGCAGGCAGGATACGAGGTAGCAGACACAGAATTGAAGCTGTCAGCGGTTGGGAATGCGCCGACATGGCACTCTCGCCAATGACGGCGAGCAAACTGACAATATCCAAACTCCAGTCATCGCGGTTCTCTGGGAATTTGAGCATCTTGCTGGTTTGCGTCGATTGGACGATTCAGCCTACCCTTTTGTGGGGGGAAACCAGGCAGACAACGGCTGTTTTCGTTCGCTCAAGAGACACAAGCTTTGAGGACGGCTTGGACGTCAAGTCATTTGAAGCATCGTAGTTTAAACCTCGATTGGCGCCACGAGGATAGATCAACAACTGGAACCGATCTCACGTTGCCAAAATTCCCCATGCGGCGGCTGGCAGAAGGCGGGCGCTCGGTTGTGCCGCCTTGCAGCCTTGCATCCCACGCATGCAGAGCTTCTGGAAAGCATTCATTAGCCTATCAAAAGTTGTCAGTTCTGTTGGGACCCGCTGGCGGTGGCTAGTTTAGTGCATAAACTGCCAGGGCTCAGAAGACCAGTCGCCAGAAATCCTCCAGCCGCAGTCGCTCACAGCCACACGCCAGTGGAGGCCGCTATTGGAGAATGGAGAGATCCGAGATGGAGTTCAGCCACGTCTTGAAATCCGTCTTGGTTGTTGACAATTCGACCACCGGTGACGGAATCTTTCCAACACGAAGGATCGAAGAGAGGCATCCTCGTCGCAAAAGGCCAGTGGGGGAGATGAAACCCACACAATAAAGACTGCTTTGAGTAAATGGAACAAAGCACCGCCTCACTGAGCATTTCGATGCTCACTTTCATCGTTTATATATTTTCGAGGTGCGCGCGGGGATAACAGAGTCGTATTATTATTGAATGGGGAACAAGCATTTCAAGGCCCAGGCGATGGTGTAGAATCGAAACCCAACTCTCAGAAAAGAAATGGTCAACCTCCAGTGGATACAGGAAACTTTTTCCTACAACAAGAAAACTCAGAGGAATAAGCATTCCTCGACCTGCTCAACCTCAACCCCACCGACGAGAGCAGCAGATTATTTCGAAGCCCTCGACACGCTGCAGCAACAAGAACGCGAACTGGCCTTCGATGCCGCCGCCGTCGCCAAAGCGTCCAAAAGCGAGAAAGATGCGGCCTCGGTTCTAGAAGCGATCCGCAGCCAGGAGCAGAGGAGATATGTGGCATCCAACGCCCCAGACCAATTTCTTGCGAATGTTGGCCTGATCAATCGCGGTAGTGACTTGATGCAAGTAGCCCAACGGCTGCCCAAGGGAGCGCATCTGCACTGCCATTTCAACACCGTCCTTCATCCTTCATTCCTTGTCTCGCAAGCACGCAACATCAAATGCATGTTCATCCGAAGCACTTTGTCTTTGAATGCACATTTTGGGAATTCGAATGATGCAGCCATTACATTTTCTGTCCTGCCGGATTCGACTGAGGGAGTGGATATTTTCGACACAAACTACAAACCTTTGGCTTGGATGAGATATTCCAAGTTTCTAGAGGAGTTTCCCGGGGGCAGGGAAAAGGCGGAGGAATGGCTGGTGAATAAATTATTTATTTCGCTGGAGGATGCGCACGGGATGGATCAAACCTTAGACGGGTATGATTACAACTTTATTTCACCCTTTATATGTGACCAGAACTCTCTTACTAAATCCGCATGTAGTGTTTGGGATATATTTAATCGCAGCACACAGATGATGAAGGGGCTGTTCAATTATGAATCTGCGTTCCGAAACTATACTGGAAAAGCTATTGACAGCTTCGTCGAAGACAACGTTATGTATGCTGAAGTCCGGCCAAACTTCTTCGACAAGTACATTGCAAGCGACGACGGCGAGAAACAATTAGATCACCGCGTCTGGATGCAGATCATCCAGGACGAAGTCGAGGCTAAAATCAAGCAACTCGATGCAGACGGCAAAGGCGCTGGCCGTTTCAAGGGCTTGAAAGTAATCTACTGCGCCCCCCGCTCTATTAAAAATGAAGACATGACCTGGTGCCTCAACGATTGCATCTCGTTAAAGCAAGAATTTCCAGAGTTGATCTGCGGTTCGTGACTTTCATCGACCTTTGTCCCACCCACCAAAGCTTGTCGCCATTTAACTAAACACCCTTTACCCAAATAGGATTCGATATGGTCGGTTGCGAAGGCCGTGGCAACCCAATCCGACACTATATCTCCGAACTGCTGCAGTTTAAAGCCACCTGCACCGCGCTAGGCTTGGATATCCCGTTCATCTTCCACGCGGGGGAGACCCTTGAAAGCCAGGGACCAACAGACAACAACCTCTACGATGCCATCCTGCTTGGCTCCAAGCGCATCGGCCACGGTTTCTCGTTGCCACAACACCCACTGCTCATGCAACTGTGTCGCGAGCGTGGCATTGCGGTGGAGACCTGCCCTATCTCCAATGAGATCCTGCACCTGTGCGCGTCCATGAAGGGCCATGTGTTACCAACGCTTCTGGCGAATTCGGTACCATGTACGATTAACAGTGACAATCCGGCGTATTTTGGGTGAGTCCTTTAGACATACTTTGCTTTTGAAGCGTTTTCTGATGACCGTGTGTGTGTATGTGGATGGCGTGGCTAACTGAATTTTCTTTTCAAATGATAAGTTCTTCGCTTTCTCACGATTTTTACCAAACCATCTTATACCACGACTCCATGACGCTTTTTGGTTGGCGTGTTCTGGCCGAGTGGAGCATTGAACATTCATGCATGGATGCGGAGCAGAAGGCTGATGCTTTTACGACATGGGAGGCCAATTGGAAAGAATTTTGCGAGTGGATTGTCGAGGAATTTGGGCCGGAGTATTTGAAATTCCCGGTTTCCACGGGAGTGAATGATCAGAATTGACCGATCCTTGTCAAGGTTTGGGAATCTAGAAATGGGGACAGGGATCTTTTCGCCATATATTTACCATAGCGGGTAGGCATACTGGTGGACTTGGTGTTCGGTTGCGCGTGGGAGTTTTGCCCTTTTCCCTCTTGATGTTTTCCCATATATACCCTTTTATGAAGCCTTAGCCTACGTTTACGTTATTTCAATCAAGATACGAACGAGTTACACTGTCCTGGGTTTTGTTTCGCTCGTCAGGGGGACGGCAGTCAGACTCAAACATTCTCGCTTCACAAGCCGTAAACCATAGGACGGACCGCCTGATTTTTGAAGAAGGATAAATTCGTTGCGCTGCGTATTATTACAGGGTATTAATGTATTATTAAGGTCGGGTAGGGTATCTAGAAAAATCACTCGCTATATGATGATGGTTTGGGGAAGTAGGTACAGAAATCCAAACGCCGATGCTTCCATGCAATGCAATGCAATACCGTAAGAGAAACCCCCTTGGTCAGAAAAATCGCCGAACCGACAACCCAACCTTTTTCCTGTGGCGCCAGCACATGGGCACTCACCGAATTTCTATCCTCTCATATCCCAAATTTTGCCCCTTTTCTAAAAATTCCCCTTCCATCATTCCATGAATATACGACTCGCCCACAAGCGTATAACAACAACCCTTTCCACCACCGTGCCCACCTTCACCACCACCATCGCTGGCAACACCAGCACTAACATCCACCTCCCGAAGTATAAACGGTGTAAACCCTCCGCCCAAAACCGCCACCTTATCTCCAACCTTCACCCTCGTCTTTCCCTTCGGCCCGATCCCCATATACCCCTTCTGCGTTTTGAAAAACGCCCGATCATAGAGCGTCCGGCGTAATTCGAGTAAATACGGTTCCCATTTCTCTGCGATGTCCGGTTTGAGGAGGTGTTCGAGGTCATTGAAGAGGCCTTCTTGGACAATGGGGATGTCGACGGTTGTCATGCGGTCGCGGAGGAGGTAGAAGAAATAGCTCTCCGTCTCGTCCAGCGCCGGGCGCACGTTGGCGTTGTTGGCGATTAAAGTGCGGTAGAGAGCTTCGTTGTGCGATTGGTTTGTAGTGGTGTAGCTGGTAGTTGCTGTTCTTGCTTTCATGATATTTATGAGATTGCGAAGGATGAAGCGTTCGTTGGCCGCGGTAACGACTTCGGACGCGTAGCTTATTGTGTCGAAGATGTTGCCGTTGACGAACAGGGAGGTGTCTGTGCAGTGGATGTCACCTTTTATGAGTGTGCTTAGCCGGTCACTTTGGCGTATTAGAGGGTGGAGAGGTTTTGTGTTGGCAGACCAGTCCGGAACCCACGATGGCATGCCTTGGCGCACTCGAGCATTTGGTGGATATTCGTTCGTTAGAAGCTTGAGGTTTTGTTCTTCCATGAAGATGTATGCAGCTGTTTCGCGATATACGTGTTCGACTGGCTTTGTGTAGTCGGCTTTTATCCTTTGCGGTTGCCTATCGGTGGATGATGCATGGATGCCACGCATGAGACCAAGCAGTGCAAACACTTTATCGCGGGGGTCTAACGCTTTCGAGGCGCGGAAATGGCGGAGGAGAGTGCGCAGGCGCAGGTTGCGTTTCTCAAACCTGCGTTCAATGCGTCGGATGAGAGCGATGAGGAATAGCGTCGAGGGCTGAGGCTTCCGGGATGCTCGAAACTCATCTTGGACGATGTGATTTGCAGCTCGATGGAAGGAAGTCCAGTCGACTGCCCACCCCCCGCATATTACAGTAGCTGCCTTGGAGACGATGATCTCTTGTATGATCCAGGTGCGCTTGAAGTACGGTCGAGTGAATACATCGATGATGGAGTCCCACAGGGCCTCGTTGGACGGATCTAAGAGTTGGTTCGCATGGGGCTCCGCTATAGAACGAGGCGGGATAGGTGGAGGTTTGTCGTCCTGTGATCCCTGCGCAACCCAATTCTCTGCCAATTCTGGAATAACCTCAAAGGCTGCACCTGTATGTTCCTTCTCCTCCCCAATCCAAATCAGCGCCCGTTGAGCATTTCGATAGATGTCCCTCATCAGCGATACCTGATGAGAACGCTCCTGGCTATTGTCCTGATCAATGCAAATGGCGTCTACCCATATTAATCTCCTCCGGTCCGTATATCGCAGACGTTTGAGCCCTGTCTCAGGTTGGCGGATAGACGAAATTCTTGCGAGCCACATTTTACTGGCTTCAAACCCGAGTTCCCAGCCCATTCGTAGGATAGAGCTTCGTAGGCGGGGGCCTTTTGCAGCGTCGTATGTTGTAAATTTAGCTGTAGGTTGTCGTTACCCTGGCCTGGCAGGATCTCCGCCAGTCGTATCGAGTCGCTCTGTTGCAAAGCTGTATGGTTATAAGGCCGGCGTGTAGGCAAAAACATGCACATTCCATGTTGACTTCTAGGTGAACAGAGGAAGCGGGCGAGGACAACATGAAGCTCCCGCAAGGCCAACATATCTCGTTCGTCTGCACTCTCCTGTAATTACTGCACCCATGAGAACATTAGTAAATTAGAACTAATTGTGATGAGGGGCATGGCTGAGAAGTAGCTGGCACTTCAACAATTGTCTTTGTGCGTATCCGAGGGAGAGTATCTGAGGTATGGGAAACAGGTGTAGTAATTCCTAGGATGCTTCTTCTCCGGTGCAAGGAATGTCTCAAATCCTAGCCGCTACGGTCCCGGGAAACGAAGGATGCATTGGCAGCTGGAGCGAAACCCTCAGGGCTTTAAATAGGAGCGCTTGAAAGAGCCTCAAGGTGGGCAAAGTTTCCAGCCTTGCACCTGGCCCCCTGTCCGAGCTCCAAAAAAAAAAAAAAAAAAGCAAAAGAAAACCAATGCCCCGCATCTCCCAATCACGAGCCTAGGCTTTGCAAAACGAAGTGGGCTATCTGAAATTGAGGTAAAGCTGCCCCGTGTTCCCGCTGTGGGAAACATGCCCACTGCTATTAATAATTGGTGAACGGCTTCTGCAAAACCCGGCGCCCAAGGGGCTTGGATAGAAAAAGCCAACGGATTGTCCGAACGAGGCTGCCGAACTGACACAACTCCGGAGCAGCCGCACCAGGATCGGCTAGGCTAGCTACATTCGTTTTGCTAGTTGGGTCGAGGCTGTGCCAAGTCATTTGGACAGGCCATGATTGCAAGCGCGTCTTCGGAGGTTCTTGAGCAGCTCGTTGATCCATAATCGGGGGAAAATCTCCAGTGTGGATGGTCGTTGCAGAAATCCTAGCAACTTCAACAAGACCCATCCGCACAAGCCAAGTAATAAACAGAGCAGAACAAGGAACTGCTCAGGAATAACGGATATCTGGGGGCCATTTGTGAGCCCGCTGCCATCTGCTTCACAATCCCAAGTGTCGCCGGATCTCGGTTCTTTTGTTCTGCACTTTGTGTTTTTGTCAATAGTTTTGGCTCTCATCACTTTCCTGACGATCTCTAGGACAGCCTATGGATGTGATTTCAACCCTCAACTCCTGCAGAACGGCGAAACAACATGCGATGCGAGGCCTCCATTGCCACGTGGATATCGTCAAATGGATAAACTTGAGTTAACACTGTGAACACTGTTCAGACTTGTAGCGAGGATATGATGCTTTGTTTGTCAAGTCGAGGTAAACTCATTTGGATCCTCAGGGTGGGAAACACACGTTGAAGTCATGGTTGCCGCCGAATGAACGCTGGGGGGTGGAGCATTTTGTTCATGCTGTGTATCACTGTGGCTGTCATTCCAGCCATCCCGCCAACGAGCTTCAACCATGAATATGTTTTGCTGCTAGGCATTGAATGGAGTGGATGATGAGTCCATATCGTGTCTCTGAACAGTGTTTTTGATATTGATATCCGTCGGAGATAGTCAGTCCCGCGATGGATGCAATATACTATCGTTCAGTGCGGAAATACACCAGCAATCTCGAATTGAAGGTATGGATAGACAACAGACAAGCGCGCATAGAGCAGATTCTATCTTCTCGATGGGTCTGGCTCTTTTACTTTGATTAATGCAGCCATCTATATAGCTATTGCGGAGATATGTGTAGACGATATATACTTACAAGCCGACTTCTGTAGCATTCATTCGCGCGCCGCATATATCCGTACATTGTCAGCAAAATGCATGAAAGAGCGCGCGGGATAACGTGAGAATATAAATTATTACCCACTGATATAGTTATCTCAGAATGCCCATTGTGACAGTATGTCAAAGAAATGGTTTGCGGCTCAATGAGTTGAAACAAGGTATTTTCCTCCCAGCAACGGCTTGAGTAGTTCCGTGTATCCAAGTCACCATTTTGCGTGTGAATAGCCGTAGACATATAAAAGAAATACCCGGGTAACTCAGCTTAAGGTTCATATTTATTCGGTTGAACCGCTGCAAGTTGATATCTAAATCGCTGTCGTAGAATTCCCGCCACTCAGCCCTGTGACGCTGATCTGACCGCAAGACAACCGATAATAAGTTCCTCGAAAACCAAAAAAAAAAAAAAAAAGGAACATCCACACCACCAACTCCTCTCTCCACCACCCATCCTCCTCGGCCTCACTACCACCAGCAACATTTGTTCAGAACCCAGTTGTCTATTACCAGTTTGTTTCTTTGATTCTGTGTCTTGAATCTGTCCGCGCCCCAGAGGCAGAAAGCCGCGCTACCTTGCCATTGCCCCGGCGATATCTTGCCTGCAAATAATGGACAACGTGAGTGCTCTGCTTTCCCTGGATCCATTTCTCCATACATCACAATCTTCAACCGCCAGCCATGGCCACTATGGGCGACCATGATGGGAATACGACTGACATGCCCTCGTTAATCGGGACCCTGCAGCTTACGGATAATGATATGGTTGTTGATGGCTACGACCAGTACGGTAACGACCGCTCTGATGTTGTCGTCGTTTCACCCCCGGGTTCCGCCAGCGAGCCCGAACCGGAGCCTCTGGCTAACGACTGTATGTGTTTGCCCTCCGTTCCATTTCCCGCTTTTTCTTTGCTCCTCTGTTTTCCGCTATGGCAATACGAACTGTCCAAATCCTCGTCTGCCGCATACGGTGCCTTTTCGATTGCGATGCCCCGCTTGACATGGCTGTATACACCTCTGGTCGATCGCCGCACACCGCGCGCAGCCCTCCCCGCTCCCTTGCCATAGTGGATTCCGTGATGGAGTGTCATGTTCTTTGGACTGATCTATATTCTAACAAACCATTCCTGTTGTGCAGATGAGGCGATGATGGCAAAGGTGCTACCCGAGAATCCGGATTTAGAAACATTAGCCCAGACGTATCACACATGGCACATCGAGAACTGGACAAAAATGCGCCGAAAAGAACATGGCCCGGTTTTTGAATGTGGAGGAGCTCCATGGTGCGTTTGCCCTGATAATGCGATCGTTCACGAAGTGAGAGCTTGCTTTCTAATCTCCGCGAATTTTAGGCGGGTTCTGTTTTTCCCGTTCGGGAACGGCGTCGAACATGCATCTTTCTATCTCGAACACGGCTACGAGAAGTCACCGCCAGACGGTTGGTATGCTTGTGTACAGTTTGCGTTGGTCCTGTGGAATAAAAATGATCCTTCGCTGTATCTCACGCATGGTATGACCGCTCCTTTTCAACCCACGAAATAAAATATATCACCTAACCACTGGACCCCTGCTAATTTTTGGCTCTCTTCTCTAGTCGCACACCACCGCTTTAACGCAGAAGAGGCAGACTGGGGTTTTACACGGTTTTGCGAACTACGGAAACTGTTCCAGCAGTCTTTCAACGATAAAGGCGTTCCCTTGGTAGAGAATGAGGCCGCGAACCTTACCGCATACGTCCGGGTTGTGAAGGACCCAACGGGGGTTTTATGGCATAGTTTCCAAAAGTCTGTATACCGCGTCCTGCTACTTCGACTCTACTAAGCTAACAACCCACTGCAGTTATGATTCGAAGAAGGAAACTGGGATGGTCGGGCTCAGAAATCAGGGCGCCACCTGCTATTTAAATTCATTACTGCAATCCCTATTTTTCACAAACTCGTTCCGAAAGGTGAGACTCCATCTGGCCCCGTGCTAACAACATCTGCTGAATACGAAGTGTTAGGCCGTGTATCAAATACCCACAGAACAAGACGCCAATAAGTCGAATTCCGCGTGGACACTTCAACGACTATTTTACCATCTCCAAACTAGCGACCTTCCAGTGTCGACAGCCGAACTCACATCCTCCTTTGGCTGGGAATCGAGACATACCTTTGAACAACAGGATGTCCAAGAGCTTTCAAGATTATTGATGGACAAACTGGAAGGACAAATGAAGGGCACTCCTGCTGAAAAAGCACTCTCTTCGCTTTTCGTTGGAAAAACCAAGACCTATATATCTTGTATTCACGTTGACTATGAGTCATCCAGGATAGAGGACTTTTGGGATATCCAGCTGAACGTTCGAGGGAATCGGACACTTGATGACAGCTTCAAAGATTACATCCAGGTGGAGACATTGGAAGGCGAGAACAAATACGATGCTGGAGAACCATATAAACTTCAAGAGGCGAAAAAGGGCGTGATATTCGAGAGCTTCCCGCCAGTTCTTCACCTACATCTCAAACGATTTGAGTATGACATCAACCGAGACGCGATGATGAAAATCAATGACAGGCTTGAATTCCCAGAGGAGTTTGACGCGGCACCATATCTTTCCGAGGATGCGGATAAATCGGAACCTTGGATATATCAACTACACGGCGTTCTTGTACATAGCGGCGACTTCAATGCTGGGCACTACTATGCATATCTACGTCCAACAAAGGATAGTATGTTTTATAGGTTTGACGACGACAAAGTTATTCGCTCAACCATGAAAGAAACGCTAGAAGAAAATTTCGGAGGAGAATATCCCAACCTTGCTAATGGAACGGCGGGAGTCAGACAGCCATATATGCGGGGCTACTCCACAAAACGTTCAATGAATGCGTACATGCTGGTTTACATCAGGAAATCTCGAGTGGAT
This sequence comes from Blastomyces parvus, assembly GCA_002572885.1. Classification (NCBI taxonomy): domain Eukaryota; kingdom Fungi; phylum Ascomycota; class Eurotiomycetes; order Onygenales; family Ajellomycetaceae; genus Blastomyces; species Blastomyces parvus. The sequence goes on from PDNC01000040.1 coordinate 126,374, forward strand.
GAGGTCCTCGTTGAACTGAAGAAAGATGACGTACCTGCACACCTCGGTACGTCGCTCCCTTGTGTATTCTTTTTTTTTTCTTTCAATCAAATATCCGAACTCACATCAGCTAACACCGTGTGAATCACAATAGAAAAGCGCCTTAATGAAGAACGTGCTGAATTAGCAAGGAAGAAAAAAGAGCGAGAGGAACAACATCTTTATATGAACATTGGGATATTAACCGATGAGTCTTTCAAGTCTCATCACGGATTTGACTTAACTAGCCTAGATTTGGAACCTGATAATCCCGCGGCTGCCAAGGTTTACCGTGTTCTCAAGACCAAGAAGGTTGGCGAGTTTGCGGCTGAGATTGCCGAAGAAAGAGGATTGAAGCCAGAGCAGATCAGGCTGTGGGTAATGGTTAACCGTCAAAATAAAACTACGCGTCCTGATCAACCCTTGACTGATCTCGATATGTCTGTCGAGGAGAGTTTCAATCGATTTGGCACCAAGGGGAATCAGTTCGGATTGTTTGTTGAAGAAGGAGAAATCGCTGCTGATGGAAAAACCACTTGGCCAGAAACACAAGGCAGCAATGCGACAAGCCTCGTCTTCCTAAAGCATTTTGATGTTCTCCAGCAGACTCTAACTGGAGTTGGTCATGTTTTTGTTCGAAAGCACTCGAAAGTGTCAGAACTGGCTGGCCCAATACTGGATATTATGAAGTGGCCTGCAGGAACCCCATTTGTATTATATGAGGTATGTGGTTATTTCTCGTCACATTCCACGACCCAAGGCTTACCACAACCACTAGGAAATCAAACACTCCATGATCGAGCCAATGAAGTCCAAACAGACGTTCCACCAGTCGGAAATACAGGACGGCGATATCATCTGCTTCCAGCGCCAAGTCAGCGATTCTGAGTATGAAAAGCCCTAAATATTCATTTATCCTATTTTGCTTATTTATAGATGCTAATTCCACACGTAGACTCCCCCCCACCGTCCTATACACAGACGCCAGACAATACTACGACTACCTCCTCAATCGCATCTCAGTCAAATTCGCCCCCTTAAAGCCAGATGATAACGAAACTTTCGATTTGACACTCAGCCGCAAAATGACATACGAGCAATGGACAACGAAAGTTGGAGAGCATTTGAAGGTCGAACCCACTCATATACGATTTGCGCCTGTGCTACAGAACAGCGGAAAACCCAAGCCGTTCATAAAGCGGAATGTGCCACACAATCTGCAGCAGATACTCACCGGCCAGTATTCAAGTTACGGATACGCTCCGCATCGCCCAGATGCCCTTTATTACGAAGTTTTGGAAACCAGTCTAAGCGAATATGAAACGAAGAAAATAATAAAGGTCACTTGGTTACCAGATGGCGTTTCCAAAGAGGTTTGTTTTTCTTCGACTTCAATTGATTGACCGTTCATGTTCTGGCTGTCTGACAAACTCTTATCTTGTGCAGCAACCATTTGATGTTCTCGTCGCGAGGAATGGCACCATTGGCGACCTCGTTTTGAGCTTCCAGAAAAGGGCCAATCTTGATGAGGAGACATCCCAACACCTGCGTGTTTATGAAGTCTATGGCGGCAAGGTGTTGAAGGAGATCCCTCAACATTTATCCCTTGTTAGCCTTTCAGACTATGTGGCCCTCTACATCGAGCCGATCCCACAGGAGGAACTCGAGATGCAAGAAGGAGAATTCACACTTGACTGCTTCCACTTCGATAAGGACCCGAATAAGCCGCACGGTATCCCGTTTAGATTTGTTGTGAAACCAGTACGTATATATCCATGAGCCAAGACACCGCTCTCCAACTCTCTGTTGTAACATGGAAATGCATTCCTAACCTTAATTACACTTTATAGGGCGAGATCTTCAAGGAGACAAAAGAACGGCTCTCGAAACGAACAGGCATTCGAGGCAAGCAGTTTGAAAAGATCAAGTTTGCCATCGCCATTCGTCAGGGATTCTGTGTCCCCAGATATATTGAAGATGGTACGTCACCTCCTTTAGAAGTTCATTCCTCTTTTCCTTTTGTTCTTCACCAGGTTGCACACCATCAACCCTGATGACATATTGATTTTTCTGTCGCTAACTTTCTCCTCTTTTTCACGATGGTCCCTTTCGCAGACGATATTCTCGCAGATCTAGTTACCGAGCCACAAGAAGTGCTCGCACTGGATTATGTAAATAAGAACAGAAGCTTCTGGAGAAGTGAAAGTTTCTTTATTCGATAGACGCATTGTTGAAAAGGGCCAGGCGTTTGATGCTGTTTCTATTTTATTTCATTTTATTTTATTTCGATTCTTTTCTGCGTTTTCTTTTCGCGCTCTATGGTATTTTTATTCTCTATAATTTCAGCCTGTTGCCTTCGCTTTCCCTTTTCTTCCATTTTCCATTTCTCGTTCATACAGAGGTTGTTGATTTCCGCTTTCTGCTTTATCTCCTACATATATTTTTCTTATGTATGTCAAAAAACCGGAGATAAGAGCTGTTGGATTGTAGTAACTTACTATGTCCCTGGATATTTTAACTTGAAACAAGACTCTTTTGTCTCACCGTCCCATGCGAAGACATTAAGGTATTTAATTAGATGACAGTAGAGGACAAAGCAAATGTGCCATATCCGGATTTTGCCCAGATTGCTTGTATTTCCCTTCTCTATCGTTGGGTGAGGAATGGTGTGGATGTAACCAGTCATTGTTAAAGGCTTTTCGGTGTTGCCCTCCTTACGGCGGGGTTTTTCATGTATATTTTATCTCGTCGTTTCCATTTCTAATCTTTCTAATGAACGGGCTCCGGATTGTTTCATCTGTTTCATGCTTCATGCTTCCCAAGCTGTTTGTTTTCGTGCTCATCAACCTGGAGCTGGACCTCTGCTGCTTATGTCACCAAATGCCAAGAACGCTAGAATAGTGATGCAAACAATGCAAACATTCCCCTGTTCCAGCCAAATGGCCAAACCGAACAACGAAGCTATCTGTCGACAGCGCAGCATTTATACTCTTCAACCCTCTACAACATCTCACTCTCAATCTCACGACAGCACACGAGGCCAAGCCCATTGTAACAATGCGGTTACATACCGTTGCACTCAGCCTGCTGGCCTACGGGTTCACCTTCGTCTCCGCCACGGCCCTCACATACAAGCTCGATGCGAGCGAGAAGGCCTGTTTCTATTCGTATGTCGATCAGCCGCCGGCGAAGATTGCATTTTATTTCGCGGTTAGTATTCATTTGACAGCGTTTTAAATGATATTTTCTTTGGGATAAAGGGAAATTTGGGTCGTTGGAGCTTGAATCGTTCGCCTGTCATAGCATCGTCATGTGAAACTGCCGATTAAATTCTAATTCTAATGTGATATTTTTCTTGCAGGTACAATCCGGCGGTTCCTTCGATGTCGATTACTCAGTCGTTGCGCCTGGCGAGAAGGTAATTGTCGAAGGACACAGAGAGAGACAGGGCGATTATGTTTTCAGCGCAGATACCGCGGGCGAGTACCGGTTCTGTTTTGACAACGAGATGTCGACCTTTGCAGAGAAGATGGTGGATTTTGAGATTGCGGTATGTTTTTTGTTCCCCGCATCTTCCCCTTTACGTATACGCGTAAGGACTTGCTGGGCCTTGTTATATCTAACCGTCATGTGCTACTTTTTCCCCTACTATAGGTCGAGAATGAAGAAAAGACCAAACTCCCCTCGAAGCAGGGGGCACCTCCCGAACAAGCGTCAAAGCTCGAAGAATCGATCTTCAAGATCTCAGGTCAGCTATCGACGATCAGCCGAAACCAGAAGTACTTCCGAACGCGCGAGAACCGCAATTTCAGCACTGTCCGCAGCACCGAGCGGCGGATTTTCAACTTTTGCGTTATCGAGGGTTTGATGATGATGACAATGGCCGGATTGCAGGTGTTTATTGTTCGGTTCTTTTTCCAGGGCGCGAGGAAAGGTATGCCCTTTTGTCTTCTACTATCTCTCCCTTCTTTCAATGGCTTCGAGGCATCATGTCCCCAGAATAGTGGGCCATTGCCATTCTTTTCCGAATACAGATTTGCTAATACTCGAGATTTGTTTATCTATCTATAGGCTATGTATGATGAAGCGGTTATCGGCGGGGGTCTTTTCTCTTTCTTGTTTGAATTGACTGTTCATTCAGCGACCAGACGACATGGCTTTTCTTATATTAATTTATGGTATAAATGAGAATGAAGTTGTTCATATTCATACATTATTTATAGTTCGGCTGACACGCAGAATTTATTATATTGATGGAGCCTCATTAGCTCATAAGGCTTTTGCATTTTTTATTGTATTATAAGACCGATTGAATCCTCGTTGCAAATATCATGTGTTGGCTCGATTATTTCATGTTTATTTTTACTCTTGACTTACAATACAGGCCAAGCCGGTTTTAATTCCTAGCACTGTGCATTCTCTCCCTGCATGCGGGGACCGAGAATTATTCAAGTAATTAAATTACAACCTGAATTACTCCCGCCCCTATCATGTCGTCTTCAAATACGGGTATAATACATCTGTACTGTGGCGCCCAAAGTCAATATAATCACGTGACAACCTATGTCATATGGCGACGTCATGATCGCCTCATCGACTCCAACGATCTGAAGTTGACACCAAGTTCAGTGTGGTGATGAGGGTGCTACTAACAAACAAAGCCAGCAATACATATCCATTGGCTGGCTAAGCTACCTATATTTGTTTATCACGGGCTCAAAAGTTCAATTCCAGTTGTCATTGTGGTGAGTGTGGGGCTTGGATAGAGTGAAATCCAGAATATCAATTTTGTAGGCGACTAATCATTCATGCGTAGGATCAACTGTTCTCTTCTGTTCGGGGTCGTTTATTATATACGTTAACCTTGAAGCTTCTCCAACCCGTGAGTCATAAGTGGTTTTCACCATTACAATCCGTTCTACAGCAATTAACACCACGTGGCGAGGTCTTTGACCGCCATCCCGCACACCCCGCCGGAAGATCAGATAACAGGAAATTCAACCAACTGGGGTACATACTTTTGTTCCTGGACGTCATACTTGTGGAGGCCATACATATCCTTGGCCCTCTGTACCCTTGGCAGAGGATTATCAGACCAGAGGTTGCTGTTTCAAGCGTCCGGGGCATCAGCTAGCCTGTTGACGAGTTAAACCATGCTCCGGGCATAAGAGCCATTCTATCATTGTTTGGCACTCCCGCCATCATGGACTATCAGCATGCGTGCATATATTAGTGAAGAATACGAAGGGGCGAAGGTTCAGCCGTCCCGGATTTTAAATTTGCCAACGGAAACCGACACCTTGGTTTGCTGAGCCGGATTATCAAACTATATCATCACCGGCCCGCCGGTGACGACATAGCTTTTTGAATATTCTTTTAACCCCCCAGTTTATTTATACTCGTATAACTGTTAAATCCTAGGGTTTTCTTCTTCTTTTCTGGGTCAGTTGCACAGCACTCATGCTTCGTTTGCAGCAACATCATTCGGTAAGTGGTCGCTACAGCTTTTCTCATTATTGTCTGACTTTGGGGCATGTATCTCGATGGATTGCCCCAAGTTTCCCCACCATGGTTTAACTGGTACATTGTGTAGTGATATCACTCCTTCATTCCTCATTTTTTCATTTCCTCCGTACCCATCACGATATTTTCGTTTCGCTCTTTTCCCTTGATACCCCGTGGCTCAGCCATTTCATAACCTACTTTGTGCTTTACCTGCTTTCTGCGCCGTACTTCCAACATCGATCCACACACTGGATATCCCCGTGAACCATTTTCTTAGCTCTGTCGTCCTATTCAAGATTTCCTATTTTGAGCCGCTATTATTAGAGCAGGATGACCTAGCTAAACCCCCTGCTCTCCAGCACCACCCCCAAACTTTTGGCAATATAATGCGGATTTGTGTGGAAGTTTTCAGGGATTATTATTTATTGTCTTTCAACCTCATCAACAATAACCGTCCACAACAACTTGCTAGCTTGTAGTGCTACATTTTTCTTATATCCTACTTATCGCGCTTGGACTCCTTGGCCCTGATATTCCAATATCCACTAAAAGAACCAAAATCTCACAAATCACAAAGCATCCAACGGCACCTAGTTCCATTCTCTCCGCACCCTTGCCACCAGTATCCATCCCTTTTTCATATGCAGGATTATAGGCGCCCGTCTGCCGCAGGATCGCGTCCTCCCTCGACGGAGCGTCACCGGCAATCTCCTGCGCGACAAAATGACGCTCCCTCCGCCATCATGACCTCCGAATCACTGCACAAAATACAAACGTTGGAGGATTATTCTAGAAGCATGCACCGGCATACACAGGGGCAGATAGAAAGACTTCCATCAGTGGCTGGTCAAGACAGCAACGATCGAAACGGGGACCCTCGCCGCTCGCCGCGGGTCAGTCAGCACAACCAAGAAAAGTCAAATGTGTCATCTTGAAAGGGAAGAGGACATTAAAATTACGGAGAGAGAAAACGTGCCATCGGGGAGATGATGGCATTGGATATGTCAACATCAATTCTTTTGGGCATGCTGTTTCTCCACCTTCATCGATAACCCATATTCACGTTTTCGTTTGCATGCCATCGTCGTCTTTTCCCCTACCTATGGGGAATCCTCGAACTCTTAAGGGCTTCAAAAAGTATTAGCCCTCCGGACCTAGTGCCATCCAACATTGGTAGATGGAACAATGGTGGTAGAATGGTGCTAGGTGAGCGCACATGGGACTGCGCTACAGATCTTACCCTTTTTATTTTTTTTCAAATTTTTCCATCTCTTTTGACACTGGGCATATATTTCCAATTTGAGTTTTTGCAGCATTATCAACAAATTTGTCTAAAGAAAACATGTAGCGATCTATCATCTATTTCATTTGGCTTCGGACTTCAGATCATGGTTTAGGACGTTAAAAAACTATCGTCCGTTTCAAAAGTCGATCATGTGCTTCTCTGCTGTTCATTTTCGTGTTCCCTTTCCACCAAAAATCGAGTACGTACGTATTTATCACTTCATCCGAAGGGCGTGACCATTTACATGGAAGTCCTAGCTATATGGAAACTGTTACTTCATACAGGGAAAGGGACACTGATGAAGTTTATAATGGCAGAGTTGGCCAGTACAACCATTGAGTTCACCCTCGGAAATCTAGACAATAATGTATCATAGAATAGGAGACGGGAAAACGTGCTCATCATCCAGAGTCGCCAATAATGCTTGAAAACCATTCAGTTCAATATCAGGCCATTTCCACCCAGCCGCATCTCCTATTCTGTTTGCCAAAAATAAATCCATTGCTGAAATTCAAGCAATATTCACGACAATCTAGTATCCTGCATTTCCCTCCACATTGAGGGATATCCCAAAAGCAGGAACTCATTGACACTGCTGCCCACAGCCGGGAAATCACCTTGATGTGACGTCATTGCACATGCATCACTCAATATTGGCAATATTTCTTAGTGGGACAACAACCCGATTGTAAAACTCCAATGCTGGGTGCCAATCGTTAAAACCCTCGGTTGCAGTAGCGGCAGCAACGCTGTCAGCCGCAGCACTCTCGCATATGGTCCTATCGACGTCATTGTGCTGATCAGCGTACTCCAAACACCATTTCATAACGCCGAAATATGGGGTGCCAACGCGGAACGCCAACTCACGGTCCGCTCGCGAGATCACACGTCGTCGAAGTTCTAGCGCTTCAGGGCGCTGGAAACGTTTCATAGTAGAGGAAAGCTGTACCGCAGTAGCGGAGGTGCTAGTAGTTGGAGTGGTACTGGTGGAAGACCGGATCTGTGTTGATGATGATATCAACCCTGGAATGGACTCGTTGGACACCTTCGCATCTAGGAAGGACGACAGAGGCACCCACCACGCAATCTCTGCCAGAACCAGGCCAAACGAGTAGATATCGTAATCAATCCGGTATCCCTGCGCCGCCTCTCCCTGGTAATCCGGGTGCCTGTAGATCACTGGCCTGATATCGTCATGGAACTGGTTTTTGTCGATTGTTTGTGTCTCAGTCTCCTGGCGGGAATAATTGAAACCTGCAATGAGCGGCGACAAGAGCAGGCTAGAGTTGGTACCGAGCGGCAATGGTTCCCTTTTGCTGTTTGGTTTCGCTTCATACAGAGCTGGAAAGATGATGTTCTCGCTTCGTATATTTTTATGCAGCCAGCTGCTGCCGTAGAGCTCGGACAACGTAATGGCGAGCTTGCTGGCGAGACGAAATCGTGTTTCTAATGGTGGGCGCAGCTTCGATTCTAGCAGGGCGAGGAGTGACACTGGTTGAGCCAAGGCCGCATTCGGGGTGGTCTTTGGTATTTCCGTTATTGAAAATTTAAACACTATCCACCAGCAAAGGTTTGCCGGATCGTGAATAAGTCCAGTTGCCTGTAAAGTCTGAAAATCTGGAGACTTGTGCGCGCTTAATAAGAGAACGAGACGGTTCACTCTCATCGTTAGAATCTGCTTATCTTGCACGGATATATCACTATCATAGGGTTTCTTTTCCAGCAGCACATATTCGTTGGATTGGACGCTTTTAGCTACGAAGCGGTTCTGCCCATGATATCCAGCAGGGATCGAGAAATCGTTCAACGTCAAGGGGCTGAGAGCCGCCGGGCCGGAGCGTGTCGTTACGGGCCGCCCATCTACCAGTGCTTTTCGCTCGACCAGTGCACGAATGGATGAATTCTGTGGTTCTTGCCCCAGAGCATCTCGGATCCACTGAATAGACCCATCGTCATTGGCATTCCCCACAAAGACGATGTCAATTCTTTTCTGGTCTTCTATTAAAGATCTCTGTTGGGTTTCTGAAAGTAATTGATTGAGCTTTTGAACGTGCGATTCGAGGTCGGTTGTCAATTTCTGAAACTGCTTTCTATCCCGAACACCCCATCGCAGTCGTTTTGCCCGGCCAACAGGCCGACCTACGTCGGATTCATGGGACTGTTCATTTTCATTTACTTCTTCACTTTCTCCTCTAACATCGAGTTTAATGCCACTCGCTCGAAGTGATTTTCTCATCTTGGTGATGAATCGCTTGACTTTGTCAGGCTCCAGCGCTTCAGACTGGGAGGCACAAAGTCCATACCTGTCCCGTAACTCATCTGCATTTTCAAATAGTTGACCAATTACTTTTAACGTTCTTTCCACAATTTCGAAGACGGGAAGTAAGCCGGGAGAGAGTTTGCCCTCCTCCAGGCCAGCATTTTTGGCCCATGTTTGGAAACGGAAGCGTTCAAGTTCGAGTTGGAGGACTAAGTCTTCTGAATCCGAGGCGTAGTGTAGTGCGTCTTGGAATATGTGCCACGCATTGTCTGCGCCTTGATATGCGAGGAGAGTTAATGCAATGATCGCTCCTGGGTCGAGCATTGTGGGGGGGAACAGAAAATATCTATAAATGGCAGGCTAGTAGTTATGACGTTACTCAATTCGCGGCTCCGGCCAGCGTTCTGACAAACCCAATTTCGACGTCAAACATTCAGCCTCACTTCACGTCAATATTGCATTCAGCAGTACATTTTGTGGGAATTGCCAGCTCATTTAACTTCTTTTATCTATCGGGATGGCATTTAGCCTTCTCCGCGCCAAGAATGAAGAGGCTTCTTTTTCCAGCCTCGTGCTGGCCAGAAGAAACTATCTGAGCTGTCACGTTGCGGCATTTTTTTTGGGGTGTTTTTTTTTTGAAGGCGCCCCGGCCATTGCTCAGTCAGAGCTCCTTTGAGGGCTTGTCACTGGCGTGGGTTTCACGATGACATTCGTCATGCGGCGCCTCCTAGACTGCTGGACTCTTCTGGGCCTGTCCATAAGCGAAATGGCTTGGAGGCGCTTTCATCCGTGTCTCTTGAGGCTGAATGGATCGTATGCTTTGGAGGGGTAAATAAGGCCGCCTTTTAAAGCTGCCCAATCCAACATTGAGTGGGAAATGAAAAGGATGGCAGATATATAGAAGGAGTTGCTGATATCCCATGTGTCGATGTTTCGTGACATTAATTGGGTTTATTCCATCAGCGTATCATGACAACATTACTCTACGAATCTGCTTTCGGGTCAGAGCCTGCGGAAGTTTCCGCTTACGGTCTCCCTGCGAGAGAGGCGCAGACGTCAGGCTCCTCACAGGACTCAGAATGGTCGCCTCAGGGAAGTCTTGCATCTTTCATATGCCATGCTTCGCATCTACAGAAAGCACTCCGTACGGATGACTCGATCTTTGTCGATGACAACAACGGGATCAAAGCGTTATCTGGGCAGAAAATTGGATCAGGTGCCTCCTTTATCGTCGAACGTGCTGAATGGGTAGCCGGAGTCCAGGGGAATGACTCATCCTTGTCCCGGCAATTCTCGAAATGGGGCAAGTATATTGCTATCAAGAGCGTGCGCGAAAGGCCTAATTCCCGGTTGGTGGTTATAATTTATTCTAACCTTCGCTTTCCTTGACTATAGACGTTAACATACAACTCCAACCAGTAAACGGACCAATTGGAGTGATGTGTCTCTTGAACTGCGTGCGCTTTTACACAAACCGCTGCGATATCATCCAAACATTGTTCATCTGTTGGGATTCGGATGGGGATCATCTGCGGAATCGGATTCCTCATACCCGAAAATAATTATCGAATATGCCACGTTCGGTTCCTTCCGCGATCTCCAAGCCTACAGCCCCCCACTGCTTTTTGCCATTAAACAGAAATTGTGCCATGATATTGCTCGCGGGCTTGCTATTCTTCACGCATGCGGAATCGTCCACGGCGATCTGAAGCATGAAAATGTTCTTATTTTTGCCACCAAATATGACATCCCTAAGGGGCAGCCATACACTGCAAAATTGGCAGATTTCGGCGGAGCGGTAATGGACATTGACCAGCGTGACTTGTCGTATCTTTCGATGGGAACCTACCCGTACCAGGCACCTGAATTTTCAAGCCGACTCTCCGCTGACGGAATAAAGCAGACGGACGTTTACTCCTTCGGACTGTTGGTGTGGAGAGCGCTTATTGACGGAAGAGATATTGCAACGGAATTGGGATTGGATTCTAAGCCTACAGAATCGTCCGAGAAACTACTCCAACAGCTAAAACTCAACAATGACATCCTTCTAAAGGCCGTATGCAGTACTCATGTTTATGCTTCGGACAACGGAATCAACGAGAACGCATTGGCATTGATTTTGTACGTGCTAGCGCAAACAATCATTGTTGAACCAATGGATAGATCTCTCCCCCGAGCCCAAGCAGCACTGAGAGGCATGCATTTTAGTAAAATAGATTTGTTTCTACAGAGAGTCGCTGCTGCAAATGACGAGGCCGATAGGATCGAACGTATGGAGGCACCGGGTACTCATGGACTAACCGTTGACAATATTGGCTTCTTCCTTGGGAACTTGGGCAGTGATTATGATTGCCAAAGAAATACTCCAGGCCATCGACCAAAAATATCAGCTCCAGATATAGCTGAATTTTCATTTGAACCTGATAAATTAAAGAATATTCTTGACTGGACTCAGCAACAACAGATCGTCATCGACTTCACGGAGGCTTGCTTGAAAAGCAGACCTGGAACTCCTGATGGACTGCAGCCATGGAAAGCTGCGTATTATTTGTTCTTATGCTATCTAACGGGATTTGGCGTCACTTTTGACGAGAAACAAGCGTGCCGTTGGTTACAGGAAGCTGCCAATGCAGGTGATCAGGGTGATGTCGACTACTGGGCGATGGCTTGGTTGTGGCGCGTTAGCAGTGCTCTTGCTGTGCCAACATCTCTTACGCTAGACCAACTGCAAGAGTACATCCGATGGGGCATTATAAGAGGTCATCACAATTGTATAGAGGATGCAAGAGAAATAATTGCGCGACTGACTAGTACAGATGAACGAGAACAATGGGAAAAGATGGTGACGGAGGCGGATTGGGCCAGGAGGACCATCGCAGGCGGGGTCGGCATGCCCCATTTTGTCCCTCGAAAATTACGCCGGTGTTACGATCTGAATGACATTGGGATCCTTGAAGGTCAGATCAAAGACGAGCTTGGAGCTGCATATAATTCCTGTTTGCGAGAGAAAGGTTCACATCCTTCGGCGAATGGCAAGAATGCAGATCCCAATCAGGTTGAGAAGTCCGAGTTTGATAAAATATTTGTCAACCACAAGGGCCATGGTCTCCTACATCTGGCTGCAACCTTAGGGAAACTAGAAGCGCTTAAGTACATGGTCGAGACCTATTTGTGCTGCATTGATCTTCCAAATAAATCTTTGGCTGAATCCCCGCTTGTATGTGCTTGTCGCAGTGGCCATTTTGATTGTGCAATGTATCTCCTCGAGCGCGGCGCCAACGGAGGGGGAACAGAATTTGGCCAAGAAGCTCCCCTCCACTGGCTCTGCAGCTTCACTCCCGAAAGAATGGCCCCTATTGCAAAATCCTTGGTAGATGCTGGTGCCAATATAGAACATGCCAGCGGCACAATGCGAAAGGATGTTAGAATGATAAATGCGGACTGGGAGGACAATTTTGGCATTGCAACAACGCCGCTAGGGAGGGCGGTATTGATGCGAAGTCTTCCCGCTGTGAAAGTTATGCTTAGCCTCGGTGCGAACCCCTTAGCAACAATGGGACATAAAGACGACATCACTGTTAAATCGCCCACTGAGCTAGCGGCTGTCCTAACTCTCCCTCACATCCTGCAAGTATTGCTCCTCTACATCGATTCAATGCTTACAGAGAAAACGCCCATATTTGATGAGGTTGGAATGCTCCAAGTTGCGCAAGGAAAATCTATAATCCCATATGACCCAACTACCTTACAAAGCAGGTTGGTCCGTTGCGGCTCTAGATATAAGCGGGATATGTTTCAAACGCTCCAGATCTTACGTCGAAGGAACGAAAAACTTCGAGATTGGAGAACTCTAGATTGTGGGAAACCGGTCGAGGGCATGCAGCTCTGCCAGGAGGTGAGACTCGGGAATGCCGATATTGTGGAGGCCCTATTGGAACTGGGGCATGATCCAAATGGCTCGCCCGGCCACAGGCCCATCGAAGAGGCAGTTTTGATGAACCATGCAGCCATCTTCCGGCTTCTAGTCAATCGTGGCGCAGGAACAGGAATGAAACGCACTGTTGACAATGGAGGACAGTTCTCTCTGCTCCAGCTATTAGCGAGCCGTCCACGAACATCGCGCAATGGGATTTTTATTGCAGAGTATCTGATCCGATCTGGGATGTCTATCGAGCCATTGCCAGATGGAAACGCTTCAAGTTTAGCGCTAGCAATCAAAAACCGCTACTTTGATCTCTCGGACTTTCTTCTGGAGAACAGTGCTGACATTAACGCGCTGTATCAGTTTGATAAGAGGGAAGAGTGGATCAATGTCCTTGGTGAACTTCTTCTGACGCATACGGAGGCCACATTGCAATCAGTGGACTATATCTTTCGGAAACTAAATGTCAATTCCAATAATGTGAGTGCTTCTGTCGTTTTTCTCGCCGGCCAACGGTAACTAAGAAGAATTACCTAGCCCGCCGGTCAAGTGGACTTCATGGTCAACAAAACGAAAAAGCTGAGCGCCCTACACCTTCTCGCACTTTGCCCCTCAAACGCCATAAATGACAGGTCTCAAATTTCAGCCAGGATAATCCAGGCCGTACTTGCAGCTTTCCCCACAGCAGAGTCTATTGACTATACTCACCCTGTTCTAGGTACTGCGCTTTGTATTGCCAGCATTACAGGGAACCTCGAAATGGTTGCTGCGCTTCTGGCCCACAAGGCAAATCCAGAAATCACAATGCGCGTCGATCAGCTAAGCGAAAATGATAGACAAGATCTAGGGTTACCCAGTACATGGTCCAATCGGAAATGCCAAATTGGGGAGTGTACTCCCTTACTTCTAACGCAATTAGCCTTTGAAGCACACCTCTCAGAACTCGAAAAACCACCTTTTTTAGAGATCAGTAGCTTATCGAGACTGGATTGCTTCGAAGCCATGGTTCCCCTATTCCAAGGCACCGAAATTTCGAATTCAGATGCAGCCTGGATATCTTTGAAAAACAGACGGAAACTCCTCGAAGACCGAATTGAGCTCTACACCTCGATGGCGCAGTTGAGCCAAATTGACCTTTCAGAGCCTGTGGATCTCTCTGTGCTGACGGATGAAATACCGACGGGTTGGAAAGAGGGGGATGAGATGAATCAGGAGATGGCGACAAGGACTATGCTGAAATTTCTGAGAGGCGGCTTCGATTAAAGTTTTGTCATCGCAAAGAGACAGTCGAGTGTGGGACGAATAAAATTGACCGTTGCGCGCCACTTTTATATGAAATACAATGATCGATTCTCGACCTCCTGGTTGGCCTCTATAGAACCCAAGCGGCACATACATGTGATGCGCGAGAGAAACCAATACTCATGTCGCAGTCAGGATTCCAAGTCATCTGCTGGCCTTGTACCGCATGGCGCGCTGGAAGGGAGAAAAATCATATTTGAATGGCAGTTTTGAAGTCACGGAGAGGTTTGTAAAGACCCAAATCGAGGTTCTTCCATGCTAAAGGTTGTTTAGGTGTCTGGACTACACGTTTTCCTTGCAAGTCGTGCTGAGTACAAGGAAATGATCAATGATCTATCTTTCTAATATATTTAGATGGTTAGGTTATTGAGGAACCAAATTTGATTTAACAAGAATCATAGACTTACTAATATCGGTCTCAAACTCGTGCAATTAACAACTTACTACTCATTTTTACTCACGATACCTGGCGCATTATCGAATTCAATATCCTCCCAGCTAATACTCTGAAATGAAATAACGCTGAAATAATGAGCTGCAGTTCACAATAACAACAAACGGAATGGGCCGAAACTTTCCAGTCTTCTGCCGTTCGTCCGCTTTGTATACTCCAAAATTATTATACGGAGCAAAGAGGACAAGGAAATTCAGATGCGGCCACTAACTAAGCCCATCTCCAGGCATACTCCATGATCCGAGCGCACCTGTGCGCTTCCGCAACTCCAATCTTTTCTCGCCGCCCATCTTTCCACACCTCCAACTCGCTCACTAGGAACAACGATGCATCAAGCCCACAGCTAATCCCCCCTGAGCTAATAACCGTCGTCCCCCACCCGGGACGGTCAATAGTAACCCACCTCCACGAGTGCTGCTGCGCATTCGCGTACCCTTCATAACCCCCATCTCCTATATTTGGCTCGACAACTGTCCCTTCCCCCACCATTCTGCAGTAGTCTTGCAGCTTTTTGAGCCCCGCATAATGGGTGGTGACGATCATATTGCTAAACACTCCTGCAAGTCCCGCCACGAGCGCCCCAGTGCATATAGACAGGAACACGCGTTTGCAGCCGCGCGGCGACGGCGTAGTCATTTGCGAAAATGTCAGGAGCAATTGTAAATGCTCCTTCACGCTGGACTGGCTCAATCCAAGCTGCGCTGGGTTTTCCAAATACATTTCTACTTCGGGTATACCGGCGCCAGGCTGGACGACGATTTCGTACTGGTCGAGCTGCTGCATCGCCTGGGAGATGCTCAGGTTTGGATAGACGGGGACCTTCTCTGCGCTGAGAGTTGGCTGGGCAACTCCGGCGATGTCAAATGTTATCTCTAGCCCGCCGATGGCCGCACCCTTGCCCAGGACTTCGATTGGAGCAAAGAGGTCCAAGGTGTCGAAGTTTGGGAAAGGGAGGAGGAGAACTTTGAGGGAATTGGATTGGGACATGACTATCGCGATGGCGGTGAATGCGTTTTCTTGTGTGGAAATTTATATGTGCTATATTGATAGATCAATCTAGATACGACTGATATGTGAACTAACTTAACGGTCGAGGGTAGGGAGTTTGAGGTAACAGGCACTGACAATGGGGTTTATTTAAAGCCCCACGCCCATGCCTTCATTCAGGTATGCGAGTCCTATATCCAGTTTCTAATTATTTAAGGTTCCCTGGTGGTTACACGGTGTTTCCCACTTGGGATAATCTCAATTTCAGGTCCAAGTCTCCTCGATTAGGTCAAAGATAGGAATGAAAGTCTCGAATAATAACTGGATGTGCACATACAGCGATTCTCATATCCCAAAATTGAGCTCTTTATACTTTCAAGAACGGACGTCTAGGAATTCTACGGTTCGTCATTCCCGTCAGAAGACGGGAACGAACAGTTTCTTTAGACAGCAGCTCCCAGCAAACCGTAATCCCCGCCGAAACACCTCAATTGTGCTCAAGTGGCACAGATCCTACATCAACCTACATCGATGCACAAGGGTGGTTTCTCTGATGTCTTCGACAACTTTTAAATCGGATGATGTGCAGTTCTATTTATTTACGCTACAGATCTGACATCCACGCATATTTAGAATGGAGTCTAATTTTTGAGCATCCAATGAGAATAGAGCTAGCTGCAAACCAGATTTTCTCGTTCCTCAACAGCGATGGATCGATAACCCGTTTTGCCAGAAGCGGGGTCGTTCTTATCTTCCCAGAGCACCGATTGATCCAGCTGTGGAAAGCTAAGCAATGTATACTCGTGATTCGTGTAGATCCGGGCAGCGGCATAGGTAATGCCATTGCATTGGCATTGTTGCATAAGAGACTCCTTGGAAATGGGTAAAGGGCAGATATTCTTTTCAACCCGCTTCATTTGTTGCATTCCTACAAGATCTCCTTCTCTTGCATCCATGATTCATGCATCTGGTAATCTTACGATGCTTCATCTGTCTTAGAAGAAAGCGCTTGTAAACAATCACAAATCCTAGCCCACCAGGATATGCCTGAAGAACACAACTCCAATCCTCTCGTATATCCAATGGTCTAAAAATCCAGATTGAATCCCCCAAATCATCATCCCATGTAAGGTGAAAAGTTAAAAGCCGTAAAATCAAATCAATACCACCCTCCTCTTCCCCACCCTCCTCGTCCACTCGCACCATTTCCCCGACCTCTACTTCCACCAGAGCCATGCGCATCTCCACCAGAGTAAGGCTGGTGCCCAGGTCCTTGTCCCTGAGGGGTATGCGGATGTGGGAAGTGGTATGATCCAGGGGGTGGCTGGTGAGACGGGGGTGAATGAGCAGAGAATTGTGGTGTGCTGCCACCAGCGGGAGATTGGAAGCCTGGGATATTCATATTCACACCCATATTCAAGGGTAGTGGAGGAGGTGGTGGTGGAAATGGTGGCGTTGCGGCATGATGTTGGGGCGGAGGAGGTGGGGGTGGAGGGGGCCAAGGTCCGTGATACCCCGGGGGCCTCGGAGGCGGGGGAATAAACATGCCACCGGGACCAGGGATCGGTAGAGGATGGGGAGGTGAGAATTGTTGTGGTCCACTAAACGGATATGGCATTGGAGGAGGGATAGGTGGAGCTGTTCCTGAAGGTGGAAAATGCGCATTCTGATGTTGTGAAGGAAAGCGTGGGGGAGATAGAGGGCGAGGAGAGTAAGATCTCGATCTTGACCGTGATCTTGGCCGTCCTGGGCGGCCTGGCGCTGTGCGGGAACGGGAGCGGGAAACAGAGCGCGAGTATGAGCCGCTCCGACTTCGGTCGCCTGATATGGATGAACCCGGTGATCTAGAGCGCCCCCTTTCGTCGCCGCTGATGTTATCGCTATATCGTCGCCGTTTCCTTGCGTTATAGCTCCGGCTGCGACTGTTGCTGCGGCTTCGGCTGGGGCTGAGACTTTGACTTTCGCTCCTACGCCCAAGTTTGCCATCCCTCCTTTGCTTCATTTTCTCGCAGAATGAACGAGACCAACCATAGTACGTTTCTCCATCAACAACTTCTCCAGTCACTGGGTCACGAACAACGAGCTGGCCAAGCTCATCAATCTCTATATCATCTCCCCCGTCTAACGCTTCCCCATTCGAGTTATATATTTTGTCGACGTCATTTAGAAAGTTTTTCACGGCCGTGGCTAGAGCCTCATCAGCAGGTCCTGCAAGAAACTGTAGAGGTTTCACTGCCTGTGGTCGGATTGGGATGGTCGAATTGGGAATTATATGTGGCATTAGATTCCCCGCGGGTAGCTCATGATATGGCGCAGAGGGGTCTCCGTGTGTCGCTGGCATTACATAAGGAGCGTCCCTTGGAGGGATCTTGTTCGGTGTATCTGAACCGGAACCTTTGGGAGCAACTTTTGCATTCAGTGCATCAGGAGACGAGGAGTTATCCACGGTTTCACGGAGCTTGTTGATGTAATCCCCGCTATAGTAGCTGTTACTGGCCCATATATCCAGGAGATCGCTCAATCGTTTGTGATGTTTTGGGTTCTTTTCGCGAGCAAAACCAGCCGCAAGGCTAATAAGGTCAACTAAGAATGGTTGAAGGGAACCACTGAGGGTTGAAAAGGCGGATGTTGTCTGTTCATGGTATTTGGTATGATGCAGCAAATCGTTCAGCAAATACAGGATATGCAGTCTTTTCCGTTTTGGAGAACATTTCGAGGTTTCAACAGCGGCCTGTCCAGCAGCCGGTGGTTTATCGCCAGGTTCGAAAGATCCTGATAGAGTGACAAGGTATTTCCCCAGCGCCCCAACCCTGGTTGAAGAAGGAATCACATTCTTCAGCAGCCACGATTTGCAAATCTAGTGGAGGTACCCGGATCAACGATTTAGTAAACCCATTTAACGCCGACATGTGGAGTCATTGTTCAAACCTGGATGTTTCCTGGAGAGCAGTGCGTCACTGCCCGGTCGAGCGACGTGTGGAAGAAGGCGATCTCATCGCGGTGGACGGAATTGGGGTCTGGTCGCAAGAGCCCAGCCGAAAACGTAGCTTTCGCAATGGCAACCAGATGAGTCGTCATGATAGGCGTTGCTCTATGTCAAACAATGCTTGTTCCATCTACATGTTGCGGAAAATGGGGTTCAGATAAGCTGTTAATGTTTGTTGATAGTGGTTCTTACGACGGATAATTTTAGGAGAGCTGTGTATCACATGATCTCTCCAAGTGCACGTGATATTTATCACATGATATATGTCACGTGAAGAGACCTGGCCAAATCCATTATATTAGAACAACGGCCCTGGAGCCTGGCTTCGTCGTTTGCGGAGTCTGCTCTGCTGCTGCGAAGGTTTGATGTCAGATATCTAAACACGCGTGTTGACCGAGTGCTCTTAGGCCCTGATATAACCGTGTTTTGTGGGCACAACGAACTCCCTCATGTTGTCCAGCCTCGTTGACAACTCCAAGCTCCGAGGTAAACGGGGAACGTCTCGGCCCAACCCGTTGCTTTCTCTGGATCCAGCCACCTGTGCGCTCCGGTTCTGTTGAGAAACTAAATGCATATGGAGATAATGGGGCCAGGCAGTGTCAATCTCAATGCACCAACCCAATCCTTGTCTGAATTTGTGATGAAGCCAGATAGGATATCCTAGAGCTGAAAACTGGAGCTCGACGTACAGCTGAGGGCTGCGTATCAAATTATTCGGGGCGGATCTTCTTTCTCGGTTTATTTGGAGAGCAATTATCTGCTATTCTCCTTCTGAAGCAGTAGTTGGCTGTTGCAGATTTTTCAACGGCTGCCAGCAACTAACAATCCTGAGTGTCTCTGGCCTCGGGATGCAATTCTCAGGCCGAGGAAGAGGTTGCTAAAAGCATGAATAAGAAAGAATCCCCAGAGAGCAAGACTTGTCAAAGTACAGTGCAATATTTCGCTGAGTTGCCGCACCGGTCCTCTACGAGCCAATCAGCTTAACTTCCCTGGTGACAACTTGCCATCGGATATTATTGGAATTATTGCTGGACCCATCCATGAACAGCCTGGCATACATAAACTGCTGATCAACACAGAATTTCTAGAACCACTAGCAGGATACGGACGTAACCCATCCAGCATCCGACCGGCAAAAGCGCTAATCCTCGAGATCTTCGGCTACTGCAGGCATTCGGATGGACCGTCTGTCTTGGGAGAATAGAAGCATTTGCTTTAAATTGCTTATTGACGTCTAGTTGATATTCAGCTCGGACCTAGCATTGTCTGTTCCACGCGCCACAAAGGACAGCCTCTTTATTGTGGCCAATAAACAATGTCTGAAGCGTCATATTCTAATAATAGGAATCACCATCTTGACCATGAATGCCAAACGGCCTCAGCGGGCTCAGGGCTGCGGGGACACGTCCCTTACGAATCTGAACTAGCTGCTCAGCCCGTCTTTGTCAGGAAAGCTCTCGCGCTAAAACTCAAGACCAGCAGAAAGCTCAGTCGGCTAAATATAAAAAGCTGTTGAAAATCGGCTTAAATCGTCTCACCCACCAATGAACAGTCTTCCCCTCGCCCCTAACCGTCGGCTATCTCAATATTGCCAACTTTATGGGCCCTCCCTGACAGTTGCCACCGCCTGTACTCGAAGGCTTGACGCAGGTCCCTTGCTTATTGATGCTCATCAAATATCATTTCACATGCACCAACTCACCGTCAACGCTATGCAAGTTGCAGCTTCCACACTCCAGTTGCTTGGCCGCAATCGTGGAGCTGTTGGGCAAAGAGCTAGTGATGGTAAGGGGAATAAATATAGAAAAAATCAAGGCTATGTTGGGGTAAATATGGGACTGGGTTAAAGATTCGAAATATAAATATGTCCATCTCAACCTTCGATGGGACATATCTTTTCCATCATCATCATCACCATCGCAATACATTCCAAACCACCATCCGACCATTCTCCTCATCAGCTTGAAAGTAAAACTCTTTCAAGTGCTCGATTTTCAAATTCAATCTTAATTCAATCTTCAGCAAAACAACACATCCATCAACGAACGATTCTCTTAAATTCTTGTCGATAATCACCACATCCAAAAATGCATCTCTGGCAAACTTCCCTCCTCCTCGCCGCTACCGGCACCCTCGTATCTGCGCTTCCAGCCTCCACCAATTCCCTCCAAGCCCGCTACACCGAATGTGCCGCAAACACCCAGTGGTATGTTTGCGCAAAAAATAAGTTTGTCGGCTGCTGCTCCGTCGACCCATGCGACATGGATGACGGCTGCCCGGAGGACGGAAACAACGGTCCACCAGCCCCGCCAACTTGCAAACCCGGTTCCGAAACCAGAATCTTTGGACCGGAGATGCAGGCCGTTGAAAATGGGAAAGTGCGGCCGGAAATTGGGACGGATTTCTCGGTTTCAAGGACTGGATCAACAGCCCACGACCAGCAGATGACGTTCAAGAATATCCCTACCAATGCAAAAAGGTGCAGTCTGGGCTGGTATGCGCCTACGGACAGCACCTTTACAGTTGACGGTAACGGGCAAACTTATATTTCTCTTGTGCAAGACGATGGGACGCTTAAGGAAATTGGATTGGCGAATTTCGAGAACTGGCCAGGTTCCGAACCAGCTGTCGACCACCCTGTCACCAGCACCGATTGCCAGGAAACGTTGACATTTAGACTTCATCTGAACCCCAAGGCCAAGGATGGTGAAGTTTTACTTGTTCAGAACAGCAAGTCTGGCTTTTATCTTACTCCCGTTTGCTGATTGGTATGTTAAGAGGTCGGAGGAATAGAGGGCATAATTTCTTTTGTCATTTTCTTTACATTGTTGTGGGATTGTTTTTATTTTTGTCACTTTTTTGTCATGCTTTTGATGATTGGATTGTTATTCAGCGGAGCCTATAGACATGAACCGATGCATACCTGCATCGACAATAATATAGACTAATTGTATTTCTAATGACAACGAGTCCTAAACTCTGGGAACAATTGCTGCATATATTTCCATATTCATGTCCTTGATGGCGGGTAGGAGAGTGGAGTCCACTTTGGACTCAACCCATATTTGCAAATGCTTTCCATAAACCCAGTAGCCAGCACACACTAATCATTAAATCAGGTCTCACAGCCACCTAGAGACATTTCCACTCAACAATCCAAACATTGGTATTTCAATAAAAATTGGCGAGAGAAACAGCTGTTGGATAGGACAATCGTTCGAGCTCATGGGAGCCGGAAAAAGGGTGCCTGGCAGATCTTACGATGGGTGGCCCCACGGCAATGGTTGAGAGTCTGCTCTGTTGGATACCCACGCCGAGAGCACCCACAGGCCTCCAAGAGCTGTTCTTCGGCCATTTTACATATCCACCGTTGGGGCGGGAGAGCATGCTATATATCGTAAGATAGGTGACTCCAGCACAGCCATTTGCTGCCATAGATTGCATCACAACCACGATAAATTAGGTTATCGCGTACGTAGCTCTAGTTCCGCCCCCAGCAGCCAACCCCTCATTACTACATATACAGATAGATCGATCCTCCAAACAACCACCCCCAAACGACCTACGATCTTCTATAATCTTATCAGCCCACACCGTAATATACACAGATCCCCTCCCTCTCGACTTAGGAGCTGTGCATTCACATCCCAAGCTGCCCCGGCATATTCCGCTTGCTAGCACCTATGCTCGACTAAGGAGTCAACCCCCATCACCATCACCC
This sequence comes from Blastomyces parvus, assembly GCA_002572885.1. NCBI lineage: Eukaryota > Fungi > Ascomycota > Eurotiomycetes > Onygenales > Ajellomycetaceae > Blastomyces > Blastomyces parvus. The sequence continues at coordinate 148,814 of PDNC01000040.1, forward strand.
CGCTCCGCAATCAACCATCCTCACCTCCCTTCCGCCCCCTCCGCAACGATGCTACGAGTCCCAATCCGCCAATTCTCAGCCCGGGCACCAAAGCCCGAGACGCGCGCTCACAGGCTCCTAACCATGTCCGGGATCACCTCTCTATTCGTGGTCCCTTTCATCCCACCCGCCATCCAGAGTTCGCGCGAGAAGAAGCTAGGGAATCCGCATACGAATAAGTTGAGTTGATTTTAGTTTTTTGTTTTCCTCCTTTGCTTTTGGATTTCCTGAATAAATATATCCAGTCCGGTTGAGAACATCCTTGTTTTAAATAGCTCTGGATGGCACGCTAACGAACGGCGCATTTTCTTTCCCTAGATATCCCCCCCTCTGCTTTCACGCCCGCTAGCAGGATCTACGAAAGCTATATATATATATATTAATGGCGCATTGCCTATAAATATACGAGTACGGATGTCGCTACTTACATATTACATACTATCGCGATATAAGGCCTACATTTTGCCCAGGAGTGGGTTTATGCGGGACTTGTGGGGCCACGGAATGATTTTTGACTTGGAAGTTGGAATGAGAGACTGTGGAAACGGCGTAACCGGATAAGTGATATGCTGCGTGGTTGTTTCTGGGTTATATATGTATATACCTAAAGGCGCTTCGAATGGGGTAGATTCGGGTAGGCTGGTTCATTCCTTTGTGACATAACGTTTAGCATGGACAGTGGAAGCGACCTGTGAAACTTTGGGCATAAGAAGCAGGTTCTAACACGGGTTTGGGAACTGCAGTTGGATTTGCGAATGATCAACATTTTGTTTATCTCTTCCAAAAAAAGAGTATGTACAGTGCAACAAAGGGGGGATCTTCAAACTATCGTTCCAGCAAATTTAGTCGTACAACATTTTCTACAATATAATTCCGTACACACAAAACCCACCACATACCCCAAGATGTTTCCAGACGTTCCCAGTCTATACGACTATTTCCGTATTTTGTGTCTCTCTGGCACCCCTCCCCATTTGCACGGTTTCGCAATGAACTATTAGCAACTTCCACACCTCTCCAAAAATTATTAAAGCCGATTCCCCTTCCTCGGTGTATATTTCTCTGCCGCCTCATACTTGCCCTTCTCATTAACCCTCTCGGCTTGCGTCTCGGGCTCATGCCTCGTTGCGGCGGGATCATGTCCAGCTTCCCTGCTCGGACTGCCCGTATCGTCCATCTCTGAGGTGGATTTCGCACGGGCTGCAATTGTCAGCCCCCCACCGGAGGACGAGGGACTTGGTGTTGACATTGTCGTCGACGTGGATGACTGCGGGTTTGAGGACCGTTCCCTTTGGAAGGCTTCCTCTTTGCGGCGCTGGGCTTCTTCGTGTCGATGGGCGCGGTCGGCGTTTATGGATTTTTTGGCAAAGTAGTATGCGCCGCCGCCGGCTGTGGAGGGCGCAAAACGACAGGGAGGGAAACGGTTAGATTGGGGTGAATGCATTGAGGTTTAAATGGGGGAGTTATTTGGGAATATCGGAGAGGGCTTTTCGGATGGCGTTACGTACCGACACAGAGGGAGCCCCAGCCCACCCTGTTTGCAATAAGATAGACATACCGGTCAGATGCCGTAGAATATACGCCCAAAAAGTTATGTGACGATGGGATAGCTGATTGGTGAGGGATGCTGCTCGGGGCGTATGCGGTAGACGTACCAGGTGGATCTAATCTAAACACCCAGCATTTGATATTAGTTTTCCTAGTATCCTGGAACTTAGGCGGGATTGCAACGTACAGTATTCATTTTAATAATTGAGATATCTCGATTTCCGGTTCGCTGTTCAACTGGGTGCTGGAAAATTGGCCGCTGCAGGCTATACACGAGCTGGAAAAAAGTATTTGAGTCGGGGATCTCGGTCGGGCAAAAAAGTTGCGGCGCCGGAGCTTGACGTCGTTGAAGTTTCCGCCAGCCAATCAGAGCCGAGATACGGTTCATGGCCCGGATTCTAGGAAATTTCACGTGATCCCGGCGGTGATGCTGAGTCAGCGGTTGTAGCCTTATCAAAACCTCAACCCAGCGCCGGGAGAAATGGCTTCGTTCTTTGGTCAACAACCACCGGTGAAAGACTCATCAGCAACATTCTCACCGGTAAAGAGTGCTTGCAGGAAGTTCTCACATTGCTGCAAGCCCACATAGGGCAGTATTTTTGCTCCGAACCCGGATACTGTCGCCTCATAAACGGGCTGCGATATACTTTCTATCGTAGGTAGAATCGAGGGTGTGTCGCCACTCCGCTGGACGTGATTTGCGATAGTATGCCTCCAAAAAGGAAGGCAACTGGCAGTATGCTTATCCCTTGTTTGCTAGGGTCTGCTTTCACTGTCACTGACCAGTTCTGGTAGGTGGTAATTCAGGACGGGCTTCCAAACGATCCACTCCGGTCCCGGTTTCTGCTCCCCAGAGTGTCCTGAGCAGCGATGAGTACTCAGACCCCGGGGCTGCGGACGACAGCGAATATGACGGTGATAGCTTAAAACGTGAGTCAAATCTCTTGCTGAGGGGGGATTTTGTCGATTTTAAGCAGTCGTGCATTTCGTTGCTAAAGGAATAAACATTTGCCCCGGAGCAGAGGTCGTCGAGAAGTTTTCTCTTCAGGCTTTCAGCCAAAAGAAGAAAGCGGATGTCCAACGACAGGATCCACATTTTGGCTATAAGGATTTCTCATCCTTGGCTTTGAAGCCCGACCATGCAAACCGACCACTATGGATCGAGCCGTTGAAGGGCACCATTACCTTGGAAAGCTTCTCGCCCCTGGCATCCCAGGCACAGGATTTCCTTACGACTATAGCTGAGCCTCTGTCGAGACCTACGCATCTGCACGAGTACCGATTGACGGGGAACAGCCTGTATGCTGCAGTGTCCGTGGGCTTACTACCTGGCGATATCATTAACTTCCTAGATCGTTTGTCGAAAACACCGTTACCGGAAGCGATCAAGTCCTTCATTGTTAATTTTACCAAATCGTATGGAAAGATAAAAGTCGTTTTGAAATACAATAGATTTTTTGTGGAGAGCTCGGATCCAGCCACTTTGCAGATGCTGCTTCAAGATGAGGTTATTGGACCGCAAAGATTGCAAAATTCGGAGGGCATAATACAGCAGGCTGCCCCCAAAATGGCAGGGTTGGTTATTCCTGGGACGAAGGATGCGGCTGGGGTGAAACAAAACCCAGACCAGAAACCCATGGAGGGAGAAACAAACGGCCGGCCGAAGGAGGATGACCTCTTGGTTGATTTGAGGGAAGAGGATGATGACGACGCCCCTGCGCAGGTTCACAGCTTTGAGATCCCGAATACTGCCGTGGAAGCGGTAAAGGCTCGGTGCCAAAGTATGGGTTGTCCAGCTCTCGAAGAATATGATTTCAGAAATGATGAAATCAACCCCACTCTAGATATCGACTTGAAGCCTAATGCGCAAATCCGAAGTTACCAGGAGAAAAGTTTGAGTAAGATGTTTGGGAACGGACGAGCTAAGAGCGGTATCATCGTGCTACCTTGTGGTGCAGGAAAAACTCTGGTCGGTATAACGGCTGCATGTACCATCAAGAAAGGGACTATCATCCTCTGCACTAGCTCAATGTCTGTTGTCCAGTGGAGGAACGAATTCCTCCGATGGTCTAATATTGACCCCAGTGATATTGCCGTTTTCACTTCTGACAACAAGGAAAAATTCCGGAGAAATACCGGAATCATTGTGTCCACATACTCCATGGTGTCCCAAACACGGGCTCGTTCCCATGATGCAGAGAAAATGATGGACTGGATGCAGTCTAGAGAATGGGGTTTGATGATCCTAGACGAGGTCCACGTCGTCCCAGCATCGATGTTCCGGAAGGTCACTTCGGCCATTGCTACTCAGACAAAACTTGGACTCACTGCGACGCTCCTGCGTGAGGATGACAAGATCAAAGATCTAAACTTCTTGATTGGGCCCAAGCTGTATGAAGCAAACTGGATGGAGTTGGCCGAACAGGGGCACATTGCCAAAGTTCAATGTGCCGAGGTATGGTGCCCCATGACAACGGAGTTTTATACAGAGTATATGCGGGAGAAATCCAGAAAGGCAGCTTTGCTCTACATTATGAACCCCAGGAAGTTCCAGGCGTGCCAGTTCTTGATCGATTATCACGAAAAGCGTGGTGACAAAGTCATTGTTTTCTCTGACAATGTTTACGCTCTCGAACGATATGCTCTGAAATTGAACAAGGCCTACATCTACGGTGGAACGCCTCAAAACGAACGATTGCGGATTCTGGAGAACTTCCAGCATAACGAGCAAGTTAATACAATCTTCCTGTCCAAGATTGGTGATACCTCGCTAGATCTGCCCGAAGCGACTTGCTTGATACAGATCTCGTCGCATTATGGCTCTCGTCGTCAGGAGGCACAGCGTCTCGGACGTATCCTACGAGCCAAACGAAGGAACGACGAAGGATTCAATGCTTTCTTCTACTCCCTTGTGTCCAAGGACACTGACGAGATGTTTTATTCCTCCAAACGCCAAGCTTTCCTGGTCGACCAGGGATACGCGTTCAAGGTGATCACGCACCTTGAAGGGATTGAAAACCTTGAAGGACTCGCATATGCCACCCCGGCAGAACGTCGCGAACTTCTACAGGAAGTCATGCTGCAGAACGAGACCTCCGCAGCTGTGGAAGAAGTCGTGGACGATCTTTTCAGCGAGCGTTCAGGAGGGCCGAAAGCGCGAGGCGCAGCAAAGAAAGCGGGAGTGAAGCGCAGTGCGGCGACCCTGAGCGGCCTTGCTGGAGGTGAGGACATGGCGTATATCGAACATAATAAGAGCAGGAACAAACAGCTGAAGGAGAAGGCGGGGCAGCATCCTCTATTCAAGAAGATTGAGAGAGATCGTCTGAAGAGAAGGAAAGCTCTTGGCCTGGATAAAACATAGACTGGAAATGTGATCCAATTAATCGTACGTTGGACGTATGAGATTTTGTGTATTTAAGATGATTGTTTGTTCTCTTTTATATTTATTTTATTCCCATTGGCTCTGGTCTACTTGGACGATGAATGGGAAGCCAGGGAATCAATCTGATGGATATAGAATGTATTGCCCGGCATTGTCTAGCATGAACTAATAGATCACGATTTATTTGTTTCCCGTTTTTTAGCTCGGGTCTACACCCAACGCATAAACCGCTATCACTTCGGATACACAAGAGAGATCTCAACGGGATTAAAATATTCATACAATGGGAGACTTATGTCATACCTCAAACCCAGCTTCACACATCAAGTGCCCACACATTTCTAATACTAAACCGGTTTAAAGTTTTTGCATTCTCAGCTTGTCTCATTCTGAACTACTCTCAAAGCTAAATCCAACCGTTATTCAACCCAGTTTCAGTCTTCAACGGGTCGACACGAAGGCGCTGGTAAATAGGCGCGGGAGAGCGTGGCCGACTTCGCCGCCTAGACTCGTACACTGTGCAACTCAGTATTCTTATCCAAGACCTTTTTTCTACCAAAAAGGGCATATACATGTATCTATTTCTAATCTGATTCTTTACCTAGACACCCAGACCTACAGCTGAACGCCAAATTGGTCATCAATATGCCGGTTTGCCATAGCTCCATCCTCGTGTTGGGGGCGTCGCTTACCAATAAACACCCTTCTAGGCTTTCAAAACCTGCTCCTGGATAGCCATGAAACCCGGGCAATGTAGCTGTGTGATGGTTTGGCAGACATTTCAACGGATTCGCGCGGCGGCAGGGCCTGCCAAAAGCTCGTGTTCTGGCGTTGAATCACGAAGAATGGCCGTTTTCTCCCCGTCTCTGGCCCTTCTAGCTGCCGCCTCTGCCCCGCATTGGATGGCGCCAATGGACATATATAAAACCCCCCTGCGCGGGTCTGTTAGGGTGGCATGGAGAACCTGCGAAACAATCAAGGCGGGAGTTTGACATTTTACTTTGCCTGTAACCTAAATTTCCACCTATGATCGGCATTGCATCGAATACTCTACTGCCCCTTGTTGTTCCCTTATACTCACCCGAGCGTTCAGAAGAACGCTGCAGAGGCCTGCTTTCACCTGCACGACCAGGAGCTTGCTCCCGGATACACCGAAAGCAGCAGCGAGGATAGCCCGGCATCGGGCCATCTCCTCTCACACTCGAGAACCTAAGTCGTATTCGCCCATATCTTCAAAGGAAACCCGAAGCTTGAGCCTCTTAGGAGAAACCATGGCTACCGCCACTCATATCAGCGTGTCGCCGAACGATACGGGGATTCTAGGGCTTCAACAGAAGGCTGAGTCTGCAAAAAAGGCATCTGAAATGTTGCAGGCGGATATGGATAGATTCCATTGTTTCTTTAACAATAATTTGGGTTTTCATAGTATGTGAGGTTGTTTGAATTTGCAGTTCGGTGGTCCTCCTGAACGCTGCCCCGCTTGTCAAAAGATTGATAAACAAGCCCCTCAGGTTACATTGGTCATTGCTATATTTTCGTATTTGGGTTCGATCGAGTCAACGGACAGCTTGGCAGATCACCCAGCCGAAATATACAGATATTGATCCTGGCCTTCATGGATATGCAACCGTCCCATCACCCCACATTTCCGCACTGTCGCCCCTTGTTCACCAGGTTTTTCAGTATCAATGATGCTAACCTCCGGCAGATCATCTGGCCCATCACATTTTAACCACCTACGCGTTGGGAGCGTCCCCAGATGTCATCCAGGAGGCTTTCGATCGCACTGCTGCTTACCAGCTGCCTCGCCGCCTAGTTGATGAAGAGATAGTGCAGAAGCTGAGTGACAAGACCCAATTCAGTTCGTATGTAGGAATACCGGATCAATATCCTAACTTCCTGGCATATTTTCAACGCCAAATTGAAAACAGGGGGATAGAGCCAGTGGTAAATGAGTACCTTTTTGCTGGGGATAAGCTAGCGGATGATATGCTTGTCCGGCTCTTTGCTGGTATGGCACTTGGGCTGGTTTTCCGCCCATCCTACCGTTCCCCTGCCTGACTTTCCCCGTTTCATTGGCTCGCATACTAACGGGGCCCTGCCCTACAGGAATCATTCACCCGTTCATCCAGCTCGGATTTGGCCTCGAGTTCAATCAGCCAGCCATTGTCGCAGAGGGGCTTGCCGAAACTGCAGTTCATGAATCGAACCTTACATTCCTTTTGCCTGCTGAAGCGGCAGCAGGCGGTGTTGGAAAGGAGGGGAAGAAACCCCTCTCTCAGCTCCTGCGGGAGATTCGCACGGACACCAAATTGCGGGAGGCAGGGCACTGGGAAGATCCGAATAAGATCAATGGATTGCTGGCTCGAGCGCCAGATGAGATGATTAAAATTGCGAGCGAATTCTCAGTGGGCCCAGACCAGCTGGAGGAGAAGCTAGCTGAACTGTTCAACGCTGTTGGTACGTGACATCCCTATCTCCAAACACAACCGTGGTACCCCTACACTCCAACGCCCCCATCCCAGTGCACAAACCATGCTGCGTGCCTGCATGCGTCCCTCCCCTCGTCCATCAATCATGTTCACCTATCATTATTGTTTTCCACTGGCCCGATGCAAATTGTGGATGGAAGAGAGTAACTCAAAGGATCAATAGCATACTTCGCCGGCGCAGCGCAGCGTCCCAACAAGCGGATCAAATTCGATTTTTTCTACATGCACTGTGTTACCAGCACGATTTTCCTGGTTGCATTCGTCTCCCTGCCCTGGATCAGTAAACAGAACAAACTACGCATCCTGGAATGGAAAGGTCGTGTGGACCTTATGATGTACACCTCTCGTGGTGCTGCAGAGCTCCGACTAGAAGAAATTACAAACTACAAACCAAAACTATCGTGGGAAGAAGTATTTGACCAAGCCATTCACCATCCCCGAGAAGACGGACATGTGTCAAAGTTCGTCCGCACCCTTGCCCATGGGGAGAAACTCTGTAAACCGTTTGAAGCGAACGAGAAGTATCAACAGGCGTTTTTAGTCAGGGGAGACATGTGGATTAAGCTGGCGAACATGGGTGAGTTCTTGAATTTCGATTTTTTGGACATTTTAACAGGCTCGACGAACACTCGTCATGAAATTCACTCCAAATACCATTTCTATTTTCCCGGGATTCATTATTTGTGTCCTATCAGCGCTCTCAGTCGTCCAAATCCATTTTGTACCCCTCCCCCGCCTCCCTCCCTTGAAGTTACATCGTTGCGAACCAGCGCTCTCTCTCCTTGGTCGCTGTTTACCTGCACTCAAGCCTTACCCCTGCCTACCCGAAATGGCCCGAGTTCCAGAACCACTCCAAGGGCCGGAGTCCAGAAAACGAAGAAAGAGAAAACAAACAAAAAGACAAATAAAATATTTTAATCCCCGAAGCCCCGAAACCCGAACCCCATTTCCCACGTTTCGTCCCGGGGAAACCCCAATAATAAACCCGCCGCCTGTTCCTGAATGCCCCATGCCCCGGTTTCTAATCGAGCCTTATCTTCCCCGCTCCATTTCCCCTGCACATTGTTCATTTGACGACCCTTGAATCCTGCAACTGCGCTGACCAACACTCTGACACAATTTTACCAACGCAATATTCATTTAATATTTCTGAAGTAAGAATATTTGCTGACATCCGTCCCTCTCTCAAGTTATCGATTCCGTCCAAGGGGACGACGAGATGTGGATCAGGCATGTAGGTGATGACCGGGCGTGGGAAGGGGTTGCGGATAGATAGATAAAAGAGGCACACCTAAATGACACGACTCAGGGGGCTGAATCCGTACATTTGTGCCTTTGTTCTAGACGCCCAGCGGGGAATTGCGTTTGCGAAAGGAATGGTAATACGCCCTTCTTCCTCCCTTTTCCCTGGTTTTTAACCATGCTGGGGTTTCCGACATGGGTTATGAATCCGGCGAGTGGTAGTGACAGATAACGCGAGGACAAACAGCCATCCCATCCATGGACATGGAACAAGGTCATTGCATTTTGTGTTTATTTTATTTTTTATTAATCCTCTGCCACCTTCCTAAATTAACTTGCGTTACGACAATTAGCTTCCTTGCTAGCGGATGATAGTTACGAATAGTAATTATTCTCGCCTTGACGGCTTACGAATTTTACGTGTGGAGCGGCAAGGATGCATTTCCTCCGTAGTTTTAAACGAATAATGAATAGTTGCATTTTACTGTGGTTAGGATTGGGAAACTCAACGCGCGGATATCCGTATAACGGGACAGAAAAAAAAAATTGAAGCGCCGAAAATAAGCGAATCGTCATTCTATGTTTCTCGTACACCATCTGATACACCATCCCATGCTGTCCAAACCGAAAATAAAAAATAAAAGCAAACAAAACCTTTTTTCTTCAAAGGGAAAAGGAAAACGAAGGGGAATAACCAAAGGATCGTGCAGGACATAGACGCGTATATATAGAGGACACCGGCCTTGTTGGTGGTTGCGCCGGTAAAGGATAAAAAATGACAAGGCTCGCAAAAAGGGGAGAAACGAGGGCAGGGAAAGGGAAATGGATATCGTTGCAGGTAAAAAAAAACAACAATGGGGCTTTGAAGCATAAGCAGTACAAAAGGGAAAAACAACAATCAGGCTGATTGGGGATTGGGGATGGGGGGAAGATATCAAAGGTAGATAGGCTCCGACGTGAAGCAGACCTATCCCAGCCCACCTTTGAATCTACATGGAGTAGTAATAGTAGGTACATTGATACATGGTACCATAATTGTATTTCGAGGCGGGGTTTTTTGGTTTTTTCGAAGAATGGATGGAGCCTGAAAAGTGTTACACATCAGAAAGAAGTTAAGAAATTGACATACTGTAGATGAAAAAGTTAGGTGTGTCCCGCGTAAAGGTTTTCTTACTCGTATCAGGCTTCCGTTCGGAGTCCGGTGTCGAGGTCGTGGTCCTCGACTTATTATCTTCCATTATCGAGCCGGCGGGTTTGTTTTTGAGGATTCGTTTTCGGAATCCAGATTTTAGTAATGATCCCTTCCTGCTACCTCCAGAACTAGATTCAGTCCTTGCGGGGCTTTTGGGCCGTGTTGAAATGGTGTCTATCAGTGAGGGGGACATGAGGGACGGGGATGTTGCTTCAGTCTGCGAGAGCTCAGAAACGCTCCGACCGGATTCATTGGAAGACCGACTTAGCGCAATAGAATCATCTACTCTGGAGCTCTCTTCATTTCTAGACAAGTTGATTGTTTCTGGAGGACTGATGTCAGGTGTTGGTGATCGCTCAGGTGGTGGCTCAGGCGTGTCGGCTGTGATGTAGTCATTTAAATCATTTTTAGCTGGTTCACGATAATTCTGCGCAGCAGACTGGATCCCCGCCATTTCGCAACGTCTACATGAGTCCACCGCGAGCTCCAGCACATTAACCTTGTCAGCGAGTTGCAGTCGTGCGACCTTGGTATCGTCGGATTCGGCTGCGATGCGTTCGATTTGTTCAGTTGACAACTGTGCCATCATGGACGGAGTAATAAGATTCTCCAAGTTTTCCACGAGGCAATTTTCCACCGCAAGAAAAGCAACGTTGTCAATGAATACTGGTAATGCGGCGGCGTAGTAAGTTTCCATACAATCGAGAATTTCAGAATAAACACTGAAATCAACGCCGTCTTCCATGTTATCATCCATGCCGTTTGGACCACTTAAGGCACGAAGTCGATGGATCTTAGTAGTTAATTTTCGATTCAAGGTTGAGGGAACGATTTTTTTAAATGGTGTTGCTAGCTCGTCAATTTTGCTGTTAAGTGCCTGCAGCTTATTGCTCATCTCCTGGTCTAGCATTTCCCTGAGTATGGCTTCGCCAACTGTAGCACCTGCAATGTGATGAAGGAGATCGTCCAAAAATCGCTTTACCTTCTTCCACAGTTCGTATACATGAGATTTTGCCATTGGTGTCCACTTGAGTGAATAGCGAATAAATAGCTCGCATACGACCTGAGAATTAACCAACCCTTTTGATTCGCGCCCTCCGTTTTGCTTGAATAGTTCAGCAAGTCCCCGAATGAAGGACGATCGTGGAACTGGTTGGGGGCTATCGGGCAAGGCATGTTCTGGCATTTGTGGTGGGCTATCTGAAGACGTATCGTCGTATAGGTTATAACTATGGCCACGCTCCTCCATATCCGTCGCAAAGTCTTCAGCCCAGTTTCGGAGTACAGATCTCAATCGCCGCATCGACGTTTGTGGGTGATAACGGAAATAGGAATCATGATATTCGCCAGCCGTGGCTGATCGTGCGAGGGCTTGAAATCGTTCAGCAATAGTTGTTAGATACAATCGTTGAGATGAATCCGATATCCGATCCGGTCCGAGCTTTTTCAGTAGCACGCGGCTCGTTTCGAGGTCCTGTTGAAGTTCAGTAGACAGATCCGAGAGCTGCGACTCGATCTGCCCAAGTAGAATTTTGCTCAGTCTACTTCGAAGCGACTGAATGCCGACGGAATTGGGAGAAAGGGTCTTCCAAGGCCGTGTGGTGGTGAAAAACAAATTTTCCATGTCATCCCGTTGGAAATGGCGATTTCGCCTCTCGTTAAAATCGTTATTCACTAGAACGTGCCATCCCAAGCGCAGGGGTGTGTCTTGGTTCTTAACACGTGCAAAGTAGTTATCCTCGATAGAAGAGCCGGGTTCCAGGTGATCAGGTTTCGTTATGATTGCCATTGTGCGAGGGCTGCAAGATTTCGTCATCCGTAACACAATTTGTTGAGATATATTGCGCTCAGCAGATACAACGGCCAGCAGGATGCTTCGAGGGTTTCTCATATAATGCTCCGTTAAGCTTTGGACGAGAGTGACATCCTCCATTCTTTGATGGTGCCCTGGCCGATTGATAAGGCCGGGTAGGTCAACCACTGTCAGGTCTGGCAATGTAGGGCCTGAAGCCTCCAGCTGTAGGACATCCGGTGAGTATCTTCCATCGGAAATCAAGCCCATGATCAGCCTAGCCTCTGAATAAAGCTTGGGAATATCCTGGAGCCAGTTATGTGACCTGGAAAATATTCCTAGTTTGTGTCGATGATCCGGGGAGGCATCCGGGCCAGGTCGGATTTTCACTGAAACTGAGGCTTCATCGGACCTCCGCAGGATTACTTCCGTTGCAAACCTCGTGCAGAGCCCAGTGCTTGTTGGTAACGGGATCCCCGTTATGGCGTGGAATACTGAACTCTTCCCACTATTTTGGTCACCACAAACCACCAGCTGGGGGAGGGCCAGCTGGCGGTGAAACCCCAAATCGCGAAGTTCATCTAGCCTGGCAAGCAAATCCGCTTGCCCCTTGGATTCAAGCCGATGGATAGGCAGAGGGCCGAAAGGATCCATAATTCAGTTGTGGCCCGTTGGGCTCCTTATAAATAGTCAAGAAGCACAGGCCATAGGGGATGATAAACAATACAAGGACACAGAAATGAACAATGATGACAGTGGTTGAAGAGGATTCATAAAATCGGAAGAAGGGTGGAAAGAGCTACATTATAACACGCTCTGCCCGCTGAGAGTAGCGGAAGATAAGAGCGGACAGGGATATTCTATCCCAAGCAAAAGCCGAGGGACGCTAAACGCAAGGCCCAAAAGCTGAGGTCTGTCTGAGGTTTCCTCCAAGTCCTCCATTGCCAAGGCCTAAAATCTTACCGAACGGCACACAGACGAGGGGCACCGGGGAAACTATGAGAAGAGTGCATTTGCGATCCTTGAGGATCGGCAGGGATTACTCGACCCAATTGCGAGGATTGCAAGGCGAGCAGTCATGGAGAACCAGGGTGCCATGGGCACAGGTTCGCGGGGAGGTCTGACATTCCAGAAATATTCGAGAGCAAGGGAAAAAATACCACCCCTCCCCACTCTCACGATAGACCAGGCCAGGCTGCGTTCAGGCTTCACGCGGGGGGAGGGGTTGGTCAATGGTGGGCTCACTTGCCAGGATACAACGGCAGGGATAAAACTGACTTTGTGGCGCAACCTGACCATTTCGCTTGGAGGCTTCGATGGAGTCAGCGAATAATTGCCGCATGGCTAAGGGCGACCTCAAACCCAGAGCGGAGCCCAGGTCGGCTTGGCCCTGGGGAATTCTGTTGCCGATGGCTGGGGTCAAGAAAACGCAGTCTAATATTTCCTCATCGGGACAAAGCGCACATGTGGCTCTGGATAGAGTCATGTGACCTGAATGTCAGATTACTAAGCGGAAGAGCCCGCCGGAAGCGACTTGGCCAATGAGAAGCCAGCGATCGGCTAGTGGGGCAACAGCCGCTCGGGAAAACTTTTCTCCCGCCTCAACGTGTCAACGACCTCATCATCGTCCCCAACGGGCAGAGACGAGCGATAAGCATCATTAGCTCGAACTGACACGCCAACCTGGGCTACGCAGCATCGTCAGACAACGTCTTTTTCTTGGCAGATAACCTGAGCACTATTCAATTTTGCATACGTTGATCCTATTGTATGCACATTCGTGGATGTGATCATGGCGGATTCGGCTGACAGCAATCGCTCCCACTCTTCCAACCCTTCGAAATGCCGCCACCAACCGGACGAAGAAAACCCTTTTATCGCTATCCGCCGCTACGCTGATGAACATTTCTCTGCATTACTTCAATCGTTTATAGGGCTTCCTTCTGCGTTTTCACCTCCTTCACCAAGGGATTGGTTGTACTTCCAGGGAGGCGATCCCGCAATCAGATTCCATCGACATGGACTCCGCTCGTCAGAAACTGGGGCTGGTACTCAGGACTCCCAGTCGAGCGGCTCACGACACAGCTCTGAAAAATGCACCTGTGGGCGCGACGGTTCTTCGAATTCTTCCAACAGTGATGGGGATGGCCCATTTGAGGTACCATGGGTAGAAAGTCGACGACATTTTGAGCAACAATTTCCGTCGTCTATATTCGAATCGCCGCTGGATAACCTGTGGCCTCTTGACCCGTTACACTCATTTTCACTCCTACCCCGTTCCAGCTTTCCTTTTTCCTTCGATTTCTTATCGTCCTCGACCTCCCAGGGTTGGCCCATCCCATATCTACTCTTCTCTCCGTATTCTCCACTCCACCTCGAACGCCAGCAAAATATGCGGCACAAGTCACACGAGAAACCCCTTTCTGCGCTATTCTCCGCATTAATACCTTCTCATGAAACCCAGGAGTCTGACACCCCGCGTTGGCGGGAAGCTTTCGAGGACCTATTGCGCATAGAAAATGGCAAAGATATGTTAAATAGTAACTCGGGGGCTGTCGTCCGACAAGAAACGCCAAAAGATTGGATATCCGGTATGATCGGCAGAGGTAGCCTTGGCCCCCATTGGACTCATGTCCAGAAGGGTCCAAACGATTATTTCAACTACAAGTACAGCCAGTCCATTGATCGAGCAGGAAAGGGAGAGATGTCTCGTTCTGGATCTTCCCATGAATATGATGATCGGGAACACGATATGCAAGAGGACAAGTGGCTCACGGAACTCGATCTGTACGAGAAATTTCTGGACCGCGTGAATGAACCATCAGACGAGGAGAATATTCCCTTTGTAAGCCCACTTATGGGAATGATAATCGAAGACCGACTAAGAAGACGGGAAAAGCTATTGGAGGAGCAAAAGCGATGGCGGCATGCAGCCGAGAATAAAGCTGTCGACATCCAGCATGATGACGCGGACGTGCGGTCCAACGATGCAGCCTCCATCCAAGCCTCACAGCCTTCTCCATACATTACTTCCACCATCACCACCACCGAGCGAAGGACTCTACCTGACGGCTCGGTGCAAACTACCATTACTCGAAAGACGCGATTCTCTGATGGAAAAGAGGAAAGCAACGAAACCGTTCACGTGGAAAACGCCAACCAACCGCCGTCAGCAAGCGAGACCAGCCAGTCACAGGTGCAGAGCGCCGAACAGACTAAAGATCGTGGCTCGCAGAAGAAGGGTGGCTGGTTCTGGAAAGATTAATCCATCTCCACTTTTCTCTACCTCCTTGCTTACTCGAGTTCTCGGGATTAGTGCCCACGCCCGTCTGCATGCGCATGCAACTAACAGAGTGATCACATTCCGCTCTTATCTCCCTCTCTTTTCAACTGTCCTTCCAGCTACATTCTCTTTCTTTTGACTCTTAGCGTTAATCAATATCGGCGTTTGCACTCATCTTTTTAAGGCAGGAACTTAATATTATTCACGACTCTTTGGGTTTCCTTTGTTATTTACTCTTGCAATTTTTGTTATCTCTGTATTTTATGACAATCTAGTTAACACCCTGGGACGAATTTTCGTGGAGAGATGGAGGTCAAACACAATGTGAGATTTGTTCACATGAATAAATTCAAAACTTATGATACACGGAGCAGAGCTATGACAGAAAACATTTATCCCTTCTTCCTCACCCTTGTATATGTTCCCCCACCCCCACCCACCTTATTTGAGTAAGTGTACTGAATAGAAAGATGCCATACGACGCCATCGTATCAAGGCCCTCTAGTAGCACTTTGCAAAACTTGGTGGATTTAAACAACTTCCCCAGAGCCGCTAGCAATGAACCAATTGGCTCTGAAGACGTCTCCTGGCTGCGTCGTCCCGACGAAGAATCTCATGCATCTTTCCCGAATAGCTTATTGTTAGTACCGCATCTTCTACCATACAAATAGCTGGCAGCCCTGGGTTCCGCGGACTTTTGAATGGGGCCGCGTTAGATTTCTTTTTTCTAAAATAGATAACATTTCCAAGGTTTGGAAAAGGATATCACACTCAGGCTAAATGAACAAATAATGGCTTATCACGAACTCAACGCGGAGAATATGCAAGCCCCATCATAACCAAAACCCAAAAGCAAGCATGCAGTTGATCAATTTGGGCCTGTCAGCACCTGGCCGCTGGGTTTTCTGGGGAGCAGATGCTCTTCTGACAGACATTGGCTTTGGAACCAAAGTTTTAGGCGCATCGCTTGATGGTCCAGTGGGCTGGTTGGAGCCATGGCGATGGGGAGCCAGTCAGAAGACATCACAAGCCTGTCAGCAGCACTCACGCCCAACCTGCAAGAAGTGCGACGAACACTGACGCCTCGTTTGTTTCATGTGAGAAATCGCCGAACGCCCACCCTAATGTACTTGTTGCCTGGCGGACTGACATCCTGTTTTTTTGCCAAATGGCGCCCATTCGAGAGAGAAAGGATTGGATTCCCTCTCCCGTCTCACCCCTTCTTCGCGGCTAAGCCAATAATAACATCTTTCTTCCAACGTAATCGGGCGAATCACCATGCCACAAACGGTCCAGTCGTGATTCCGTCGTGCAGCCTGACATGCACTTGGCGCATCCCCGAAGCCACGGCGTGCCGAGCCATGCCCCACTCCTTGAATCGATACAAACTCAAAGCTCGTGAGCATCTGGGAACAAGGGACGCGCTTGCATGTGCGGCCGTAAAATATTCTTTTCCAAGAAACCTTCGCTGGCTCAGATGGTCTCATCAAGCCTTCAATTGGTGGCTGAGGAAAATGGATGTCTTGTCACTCTCACATGTGTCGCAGTGATTCCCGATCCTCGCGGGATTTCTTGATATAATGGCTTTGGCTCTTAGTGATCGGAAGCTGTAACTAACTATATTGGCGGAATAACTGAGTTCGTTTTGCAATGAACTAAAATAATACGCGTCGACCGGATCCAACTGAGTTGTTCCATTCACCTTCCACAAACTGATATTGGCGCAGTGGTCTCCGGGTAGAAAGGCTGCGGAGCTATTGTGTAGTATTTTGAGCTGGTTGATTCCAGTCCAGTTTTCAATTCTGTCCAGTCGTTGCAAGCCAAAGTTGACATCAACAGATTTGAAATGACGTTCTCCAGAGCCTCAAATTTCAAGTTGCAATCGATCAGGGCAAACCAAATCTCGCCTCCTGAGGCCGAAAAAGGATAGTGTTGATGTCTTCAATTGCAGCAAGGCGTTTGCTACAGCTTTTGAACAAGTCAATTGTGAAATTGCATTCCCTGCTGAATCAGTACTGATGCTGGGACACTGGTGTGATATAGTTACCTTACTCCGTACAACGGCTCTGAACACAACCATCTCATGTTTCCCTGGTGTAAAATTAAAGCATCTTTTACCATGGCAGCCAAACTTTTTTTTTTTTTTTAAAAAAAACAATGCATTGGCTGTCTGATACCTTAGGAATTCCAATCCATGAAACGAATTCCCCTCCCCTATCTCGGTCTCTGCCATTCTCTACGATGTTTTGGAAACTGTATGAAAGCCTTCAACATTTCCACTTTGGGAAATGCCGAGGTCAATCTGCTGACTCATCCCATTTTCCGGGGAAGTCCCGAGAGAGAGCAGCAAATGCGCATCTACAATTTTTTCAAGTCATTTTCTGTCTCAACAGGCTGGACCCGGAAGAAGAGATCATATACATACCACCCCTTTTCTTCACCGGGAACAAATAGCCATGTCCTCCGCTTCCTCTGAAGCCGTTGCTGATATCCCCGCGCCCCCGCATGCCCAGCTGGACTCCATGCTTTCTCGCAAGTTTGGCAAGGAGACCGTGAACTATTTCTCAAGTGAGTAGCCATGTCGCTCATCTTCTCCCCATTCATGTACTTCGACTGTATGGCTAAGCCCTAGCATCTCCATCAAAGGTTCGCTTTTAAACCGGGTCTCGTTCCTCCGAACAGATGGCGCATTCTTATCAGCTGCGATAAGACACCCAACAAGCCGCTTTCTACTCTTCAACGAGCTCAACCCCCTCGTCCGCAGCCCCTCAGAGATCTTCTACGCTTCCTACAGTGATGTCAAGTCTCTCATTCCCGAGGACATCTTCGATAAGTCTGAAGCAGATGCCCTCAAGGACTTCAACCCCTCCATCACAAAGCCGGTTGTCATCTTCTTGGGCCTAGACGAGACACAGACGGAAAATGCTCTGAGCTATAAAATTTATAGGGGCACCCCCTTCTTCGCCTTGGACGTCACTCCGCATGGCACAATAGAGCAACCTGCCAAGGACATTATCACAACCATGGAAGCCAAGGGCTTGTCCTTCTTCCGGGGCCGCACAGTCACCACTCTCCCAGCGGACATAGCCGCCATATACGCCCAAGCCCGCGCCATTCTCGACTGGAATACGCGCAATACATACTGCGGCACCTGCGGCCACCTAACCATGTCTGTCCAAGCGGGCACGAAGCGCGTTTGCCCACCCCACGACCCCCAAGGTCCCCGTCCGCCCTGCAGCACCCGCACGACGATCTCAAACCTCTCGTTCCCCCGTACGGACCCAACCATCATCGTGATCGTCGTCAGCCACGATGGCCAGCGCTTACTTTTGGGCCGACAGAAGCGGTATCCGCCCAACTGGTACTCGACGCTGGCCGGGTTCATCGAGCCCGCCGAATCCGTCGAGGATGCAGTACGGCGCGAGGTGTGGGAAGAGGCTGGCGTGGTGGTGTCCCGTGTCGTCATACATAGCACGCAGCCATGGCCGTACCCGGCCAATCTGATGATCGGGGCCATTGCGCAGGTGGCGAAGCCGGAGCATGAAACCATCTCGCTCCAGCATGACCCGGAACTAGAAGATGCGCGATGGTTCTCTATTGCGGAAGCTGAGGAGGCATTGAAGGTGGGTACCAGCGATTTATCGGGGAAACCTGGGCCCGGATATAAAGAAGGTGGGCTGCGGTTGCCGCCTAGGACGGCGATTGCGTATCAGTTAATTGCCGCAGTGGTTCATGGTGAGTTTTGGGGGGGGATTAGTTATGCCAATGGGGCGAAGATGTAAATGGGTTGAAGTATGGGTTGCAGGATAAGTGTAAGCGGGTATGTGTTAGATCCTCGAGTCTGTGATATCCCTGTGCTTATTTGGAATACGAAAAGAAGGGAAAGAAAAGAAAGTCACTATAGAAATGATTCTCCGGGTTTTACTGCGATTACCCTGCTACCTATATGGCTTGGGCGCTTTACTTTTGATACCACAGTTTGTTAGCGATATACATAAAATTGGATTTACCGGGCGTGTATTTGAAGAACGCTAAGAACACACCACCTCGCTATCTACTATAATAGACATAGTTATTTTGAGATCACAGATACCGTATAGTTGAGCGTAAATCTATGGTATGAGGCGTCTTCGATTCATTTCCCCGCAAATATGCAATGCATACAAGTGTATAGACAATGTCTCTACAATAGAGATTTTCCCCAGACCTATTTATCGCGCCTGACGCCCAACTCTGAAGTCAGCTTAGCTGGTTACCTGAAAAGCATAGACCGAAGCCTGACCAGCGGTTCTTGCCTGTAAGGCTGGTTCAGATAGACAAACAAGGGGTGTGACGATATCATTCATAGACTATAGCCGCAATGGGAGGTGCAATATTCATGCCACCAAGCAAGTAGCTGAACGGGTGACACCGTAGGTTGCAATAATACGATTGGAGGTGGACAACGGAGAGAAGAGAGAGAGAGCAAAACAGCATGTAGTATAGCGTAGTAGATTAGGGAAGGATCTTGAAAGAAATAGAGGAGAATAATGTACGTGATGGGCAAAAACGGGGAAAGGAGTTGATAATGCGCAATCATATCCCCAATTTTGGAAAAAAAAAGAAAAGAAAAGAAAAGAAAAAACGAGAAAAGTGTATATATCGCTAGACATGCTTTTCCTTTTGTGTCCCCATGTACGGAAAAATTCAAAACTCAAATGTAGAAATAGGAGCCGCTTAAATGTGTTTGAAAAGGAATAAGGCATTAAAAAGTAACCACTATGCTTCTCCACCCCAATTGACAGGTCCCTCATCGAGAAAACGGGGGAAAAGTTCCGGCGTAGAGCAATAAATGAAGATAAATGAAGACCACGAGGATCTCTACTTTCAATTTTCAAGAGACTGAAGCTGAGAAGAGCCATCTTCCTCTAACCGTGCTCGCTTGGTATCCCGCCCATCACTGCTCTGAGTGGCGCCACCGCTCACTCTACGCTTTTCCTTTTCACGCTGATGTTCTGCGCGACGAGCTTCTTTGTCTTTTTCCTTGCGGTGGGCCTTGGATTCGAATTCGTGCCAGTCGCCTTCTACGTTTGCGAGTCTGGTGGGTAGGGTTGTCAGTAAGAGACGATTAAAAGATAAAAACGAATTGGCTGTCATGATCAGCATAGCGGAAAGGTAAAACTTACTCAATAGCCTGCTGGGGTCCCGGTTCCTCTGAAGTGAAGTAAGGGTGTGTGAGGACCTCCTCAGCAGAGGGTCTTTTGACAGGATCATACTGGAACATCTTGGCAACGAGGTCTAAGGCAGCAGGGGACAGAATATTTTTATAAACATCGTCAAAGGTGCGTGGTTTCCGTTCTGTCGGGCGTAATAGCTCAAACCACGGCATTTCGACGATATCGGGCCAGTCGGCACGGGTGGGGGTACCCAATGAATTGTATAGCTTCTCAAGCTGGCTGATCTCGCCACCCTCGCCGGGAAACACGGCTTTCTTGGTAAACATCTCTACCCATACACACGCAGCACTCCAGATATCGACGGCAGGTCCATATCGGGTTTCCCCTAGTAAGAGTTCTGGTGGGCGGTACCAGATGGTGATGACGCGATTGGTGTAATCTAGCTGGCGGCTCTTAGAGAAGAATCGCGCGAGGCCGAAATCAGCAAATTTCAGTTGTCCCTGATTACTGATGAGGATATTCGCGGCTTTGATGTCTCGATGCAGGACTCCACGGTGGTGCAGATAATTTAAACCATCGAACATTTGTCGTGCAAGATGTTTCTTATGGGCAGCTGTGAGAGAGAATGTCGGATGGTTGATAAGGCCGGTCAGATCGTGAGACAAGTACTCGAAAACCATGAAGCATTCGTTTTTCTCTACCATAACCTCCTGCAGACAGACAATGTTGTCATGCCGGAGATGTTGGAGTAGTCGAATCTCACGGACGGCCGTAATGGGGAACCCATCCTTCTCACCCTCCATACGTATCTTCTTCAGCGCTACCATATTCTTAGTATAAACATGAATGGCCTTGAACACCTTGCCGTATGTTCCCGCCCCAATAACTGACTCGTTTCCGGGCTTTCGATAGTAGACAGAGTCGGACTTGGAGAACTCTTCAGATACGGTTGGACGTGGCTTCATTCGCTTTAGGATCTTCTTCGGTTTCTTACGTTCTGGTGATCGCTCTGGCCGCCTGTCATGTCGGGGCTCCACCCGCCGCTCATCTCGTCGATCACGATACCTCTCTCCTCGATTGTCAACCCGGCGGTCGGTTCTCCGCGAGTCTCGTCTGTCATCTCTTCGATCTAGTCGATTACTGGGCTTTTCCCTCGGTGGAGGAGCATTCGATTGCTTGTTTTTCGTTGTCTCTACGGCCTTTGGAGGGGGTTCACGCATCCTTTGTGCAAGATCGGGCACTGGCTTAGGAGTAGCCGGGGCAGGAGTCTTTGATTTGAAAGCGAAACTGAATTTTCCTGATTCTTTTTCTTTTGGCTGTGTAGGGGCACCCTGTTGTCGATTGGGCGGTAGCATCTTCTTTGAATCTTGCTTTTCCGGCTTGGGCTTTGAGTCTTCGTCTTCCACCTGTAAATCCTTGGATGGGCGGAACGGGTTGTCATCTTCGTCAATTTCAGGCGACAAGCGTTCATCTGGAAGGTGAGGATGTTGAAGCGGGCCCCCTGGAGGTCCATGTGCTCCGCGGCCACGTCCACTGGAAGGGGTCCATTGCAGATTGTTAAAGTGGCTCCCTCTTCCCCGTTGTTGTTGCTGCTGTTGCGCCTGTGCTTGCGGCTGTGGTTGTGGCTGCGCGCTCCCATACGACTGCGAACCTGGTCCAGAGAATCGACGATCCTGGGTTTGATTATATTGAGAGCCCCGATATCCAGGAGGGCCACCTCTATATGCCTGGCTAGAGTATCCCGGTTGTCCGTGGGCCGCGCTTGCGGAATACGGCTGGCCTTGGTAATACTGTCCCTGGGACCCGCCCTGCGGCGGGGGATAAGTCGTCTGTCTATAAGGTGGCGAATAACCGCCCATTTGTCTGAATTAGAACACTAGTTAGTTTCAAGTCATTATTAATATCACGCATTTGTATGATTCACTAACCCTTGCTGCCCATGGTATGGTTGTTGCCCAGCCCACGATCCTCGACTCCCACTGTACGGAGACCCTGATTGGGGGGACCCAAGGTGAGAGCTCGTGGGCGTTACATACTGTGGTGAGGTATTGTAAGATTGGCGTGTATCGACCTGTGGGCGAGATGGTCGGCGTGAGCCACGCATACTGTGTTTTTGAAAAGTATCCCGTATCCGACCATCACTTTCGGTACTCTGATTTGGGTTCCCAGCATCGAAGCTGGGGATGGGACGAAGCGGGGATGGAGAGCGGCGTGAGTCATCCGCAATAGATTGGATTGGACGCGTAGATTGCATTTCTGTGCTCTTTCGATAGTTCGGCGGTGGTGATTTCCCCGAGCCTCTTGATAAAAAGGAGTGGCGGGATGAAGGGCGCGGGGAATGATCCACGTAGTCTTTTCCAGGCGGAGGGCTCCGAGACACACGCCGTGGGGATAGGCTGCGTCTTTCTATGAATGAATCTCGGGACCTGGAACGCCTGCGGCGAGACTGCAAGTAGTCGGATGTCGAGAGTTCAGAACGAAGGTCTGCTGGTCGATAATCCTTGCCGCGGGGAATCGGTGCCCTCCTCGGGGAGAAATTGCGATCGGGTCGACCTCTGCCTCTCTCGGGGCGGTCTCGATTACGACCGTCTCGCCGCTTGGGGCGTGGTTGCGGCTGAGGGCGAGAAGGCGAAATGCTCCGACTTCGTTTCCGCTTGGGGGGCGGGGCAGGAGACTGTGGTGGTGAATTTCTGTGGTCAGCCCGAGAATGTACCTGAGCCTCTGGCTGACGCGTTGAATCTCGCTGATCAGTGTCTGCAGCCCTGTTGTGAGGGGAAGGAGAAAGTCGCCTGTTCCTATTACTATTATAATTGCTATTAATGTGTTTCTTATTATCTCCCCTCCGGCCTGTCTGGGGGCGACGGGATGATTGATTATGACTAGCGAATGAAGCACCACGGCCTCTAGGTCTTTCGTGGCCACGGCCTGCCCCACGACGCGAGGCCGGCGGTGATCGTGGACGCCGCTCAGGCCGTTCGCGGTCTCTTTCTCTGTCTCGTTCTCTGTGATGTGGATGCGGGTTGTCTCTCTCTTTGTGGTCGTCGTCGGCTCTCCACTGGTCTTTCATCAGCGGATTCCTTCGGGACCCAGCCATGTAATCGTTAGCGGCATCTGGTTAAAAATCGGCTGAAGGAGTAAGTTGGCAGCAGTTGTGGCAAGGGAGAGAGTTGATCAAGAAACGTCGTGCGGAACAGAAGGACTGGCGATTTCTGGAGATTCCTCTTGCGCTAGCGGCGTCGAGGGGCTTGGCGTCAACCGGAGTGAGCAACGGGCGCCCGTACGGACTAACTGCGCAGTTCTCTTTTTTTATCTTTTTTTCCTCTCTGGTTTTGCTGTTGAATTCCCTATCTGTCGATGGGATTACATGCAATCCAACGATATTCTCAGATCCGAAGACCTGCCACTGTTGTAGATGGATCCTTGGGATGTTCGAGAGTGGCGTCTATAAAGGTCTGGAGGCTCCAGTAGCCTGTGGCGATAGGGACCTCTTGTAAATATCAGATATTCCTCAACGAGGCAGTGAGTGAGTTGCAAGACTATATATAGTCTGAGTCTGGCGCAGCAATCTGATAATTCTGTTCCGTCAACTTTGCCGTTGAGAGCGTTGTTGCAGCTTGCAAGAAGAGTCGTTGGCCGGTTGGTGTGTTCCTTGGTGGTCAGGAGCGTTACCGCCCATGTCTTGGTAAGCTCCAGCCGCAAATGAGTTCCGCTGGTTGCAAACAGTGGTGAGTCTACGATTGTGTCCCAAATTGATGACAGCCCAAAACAACAACAACGCCCACTGGAAAAAGTGCCCAGCATCTTCCCATCTAACCACTGCAGAAATACAGAGATTGCCCTGTGGTTTTCCCATAAATATATTCCCGTCCCATTTGCGTTTCTCTCCTTGCCATTGGGGCTCGATCCGATCCATTTGTCCAGAGAACCTGCTAGCGAGGACAAAGTGACTAAATATCACTTTCCGTAACCCTCACTCGCTGACAGTTTCTTTTTGGGTAAGTCAGACTGCGAATAGTCTCTGGTTCATTTGTCGAGGGAATCCAGGACATTCTGTTGTTGTTCTGCTGTTTTCTTTCACAGCTGCTGCACTTTAGCAGCATCATGTCACACACATATCTCTATCTACGGTATGGAAAAGAAGCAATATATCCTGATCCGACATGCAAGCCTTCCCGCCTCCCTTATGTGAGGTAGGCTGTAGTTTCCACCAATAACTCCCCTGGCTGATGTGGAGTTAACATTGTCAGTCCTCGATAGGACGTATGCTTAAAGATCTCCCCCGTCATTCTTTAGCTCAAGTGCCGTTATATGTACAGTCCATTGAGCGCGACAACCTTATCTAGTAGCAGCAGTACTATTAATGGTGCCATAAAAGAGAATCTCCAGTAGATGAGGGAACATACACTGCGGTGAATGACGTACCTATTTGTACATGCCCTCATCATATTCCATCGACGATGTACCATTAATCTGTTCCGGTATTCTATGCGGCATGTTGAAGTTAAAAAATGGATGTACCGCGGGGCCGGCTGGTCGATAGCAGCAATTGAGCGTCGCGATGTGTATATTCCAGACGCGAACTGGTAATGGTCATTTACAATTGATGTGAGCAAATGAACCCCGGTGCTAGCCAGCAAACGGGGAGGGAGTGTTGTTGCAAAACCAAAATATGCCAGAAAGCACCTCCGTCCATCAAGATATGAAATCAACCAGATTAGACCCAGGCGCGGAAGTAGTCGCATTTCTCAGATAGAAGGATCGAAACAACGTAGGTCGAGGGGCTCTGCGCAGTGGCGGGTTGGCACCCCGGTGGTTTGATGTTGACGGCTGTTTGGTGGCTGACACTAAAGGGATTGGGACATCACCAACTACAAAGTAAGAAGAGGACACCCATCCATCCCATCCATCCCATCCATCCCATCCATCCCATCCATCCTATCCATCTATCGCTGGCCAAGGCAAATGTCCTCAAATATCGTGCACTATGGCGCTGAATCGCCCTCCCAAAGACGTAGATGCTCATCGTTTGTCGACATCCTCCAACAGACGTCGGGTTACCTAGGTCCTTCCGAGGAGGTTCTCAGAAACATAAGAAGCGGCGGGCTGACGAAGGACCATCACAACGAGACGCTAGACGCGAACACTCCAGATACGAAAGCCGCCAGGTGCCTCTGCCCCCAAAAAGAATCCCGGTTAAACTGTCTAAGCAGACAGCCGGTTGCTGGGCGGTCGGTGCTATCCATGCGGAGCGGCAGACGTGCGTTGGAGACGAGTGGTGTTGGGCGGGACTGGGTTTCGCTTCCAAGATGCCGAAACGGGAAGTTCACGTGCTCTGAATTAGTCATCCGCATTGTCATGTGATTCGGGCCTCGAACTTCGGATAGCATCAACAACATTGCAAGTTCAAAATATTTTAGCTCTCCATGGATTGTTTTAACCGGACCTGGTGGTGATATGGAATATGGAAACACGCCAAAACCCCTTCTAACGCCGCCATACATCTATGGGAAGCTTAGGGCAATGAATGACCGAGGAAGAAGACAATATCTTGCAATGCAGCCATTACTATTCATTATTTCCCCTGACTGATACCATATGCACCTGCTTCTAATGTTATTGCACTCCATCCACGGCAGCCAACATGTGATCGTATCCCAATCCAACATACCCAATTAAATAAAACCAGCCAACAATCATTTCCATAAACCAAGAAGAATAGGACATACAAAAAAAAGCACCACAAGGAATGAACCACCAGCATCAACCTTAGAAAAATCACCCCCTAACCCTTTTCGAAACAACCTTACCAACTTCCACCTTGCCCCTATCCTCCAGAGGCACAAGCAACTCCTCCAACCCCTCCATATTCTCCATCTGCCGCTGACGCAGCACAGGCGGGTAGTCCCGCATTGTTCTTGGATTAATATACCCCCACAGAAACATATCCGTATACCTCTGTTGCAAATCTAACCCCCTCCGTATAGATTCCTTCAGCAGCAGCTCGTCCGGCCTCTGCAACAGTATTCGATTCCCTGTCCGGCCCCAGCATTGGTACCGTACGATGCCTACTTCATGGGCTGGAACGCCGAAGATACTTAACCCCCGCTGATCCTGGCGTGGCTGGTACTTCCAACGGACCAGTAACCGCATTACGTCCAGCTTGCTGATCAATGCTGTCCGTTTTAGAGTCCTCCATAGCATGGAAAGGCTAGGTTGTGCCAGCAGCAAGCGGCGCATACCATCCTTCCCACTGCCAGTGATTGGGTCAGTGAAGCGCATGTCGAGCTTGACAAAAAACAACGTGGCGAAAAAGAGATCGACGTCCGTGAATATCTCGCGGTTTTGGACTAGTGCTATTCGCCGCGCGTTGTCTGGAATATCCATGAGGAGCCATATCTTTTTCATGGTAGATGTGCAACGGTCTGGCACGGGGACACCATCCTCCGCTAAGATAGTGATGATCTCATGGCACACCATTTCGCGGAAACATACCATGAGCAACCAGCGGAAGGATGGAACTTTGCGTGTTTCCCCTAAAGCGGCACGTTTGGCAACAGGATGAGGGCGTAAAGCTGGGTCTGGGATGCAGAGTTTTGCATAGCAGCGGGGTGGAAATATTTTCGCGGCTTCTGGAGCACGCGCGCGCGCCTGCGCTTGGACAACAGTTGTAAAGCGAGTGTTCACCACATTGTGGAAATCTCTGGAAGTACGATATAAAATCAAAAGTTCTTGTACCCGCAGATGCTTTGCTACTAGCAAAGTAAGCTCCGGTCTTTTGAGAATTTCCTGGAAAATATTAAATGGGGCCTTATATTGATATCTGACTCCCTCAAGCCCTGGACGTCGGCATGGGGTTTGGCCGGTACAATTTTCAAGTTCTAATTTTCTCATAATAAATAATTGGGAAATGTTAGATGATGACGACATATCAGACTGAGCACGCTCTGCCGCGCTGGCGAACCCATCTTGGTGGGCCCTACATTTAGAATCGGATTGTCTTATGGTTTGGGAATCGAGGGTCTCCGCCTGCAGTTTATCTTTGGGAAGAATATCGGAACCTTGACTGCATTCATTGACATTCCGAAACGCCTGTACCAAAGGTGGTAACCGTAAGGCCTTGATATCACGGTGAGGTTTCGCTAGATCCGGCAGAGACAGTTGGCGAACTGTGTGTGCTTTGGGATAGTCTCTCGTCCTCATCGCATAGGGAAGACTGAAGTGAACGGGGAGAGGTAGCACTTTCTGGCTTGCAGTTAGCTTCTCACCACCATCTTCCTTTGCATTTGAGGACATGCCTTTGGGTATCAATGGGCCTAAAATCATTTCCGCGGCTCTCAGCAGCATGAGGAGCGGGTCCTCGCCAGTGCTAGTCGTGGGTGCCATTGTTGTTGGTGTAGCGGGACATGAAGTAGATCGGGCCGACATTTGCTGCGGGTCTGGCGGGTTGGATACTGCGTCATGTTCTTTTGTTGACATGGCTTGGGAACCTCGAATTTCCGAACTGGCGTGAGTTATGCTCTGTTGCGGCATGCTATTAGGGTTCGCAAGAACTGTACCCCCTTCCCAAGGCTCTCTCGGCGCAACCTCTTGCATTGACGGCGTGGCACCCCAACCACTTCCCCAGGGCCCCGGAGTCGCCAAATGCTGTTGCAGAGCAAGTGTCTCATTACTAGGTTGCCCCCGTTGCGGGTTCATTTCGGGCCCGGGAATTTGATGCAACCTACCGGTTTGCATAACCTCGACGGGACAAGTTGGACCACGAGCATCCTCAACTTGGCGGTCATAAATGCCATCGCTATGCGACTTCGTATGGTTTGGCACCCAGCTAGGCTTGGTTCCAGATGTAGGCGTTCCTATGGCGGTAGACCTGCTCGCTCCCTGGCGAAGGGACCCAACTTGATGCCCAACTCCCTGGATCGGATAATTTCCAACTGTTTCATTTTGGTTCGGCCCCTGAGGATGGCCAACATTGCTGTAGCTTGCCTGCGCTTGGTCAGATCGAGGTCGACTTGTTGTCATTGGTGGTTGGGACTGTCCTATCTCCCTAGATTCACCAGTGCGAATGGAGCTGTGTCCAGTGTTTCCGTGTTCCACACGGGTATATCTGCCCTTTTCCCTCCCTCCACTCTGTGGAGGAAGCGTGTACGACCCTATTCCTTGAGGCCATGATGCGGTCTTCTGGAGTCTTGTTCCATGCCCCTCCTGGTACTGGTGTAGCGGTGATGGTTGAGAGGAGTATACGTTTACATCCCGAGGCTGCAGTTCCTGCTGATGTTCCTGTGGCAGGTTAGCTACGGGTGGAAATACACCTGACTGCGGAATTTGTGGGCCCAATTGATGTGGAAGACTCCATCTCTGTAACTCCTCTACCTGGGGCTGAAACTGAAGCTGCTGCTGCTGCTGCTGATGGTTCTGGTGAAGGAATTGGTCGTGTGGCTGATATTGGAAATGGTGTTGTACCTGCTGTTGGTATTGCTGCGGCTCGGACTGGTTCTGGTGCTGGAATTGCAGTTGTAGCTGCTGCTGCTGCTGGTTGTGCTCCAACTGCCGCCCGTTATGCTGTTGGAGTAGGTTCTGGAGTTGCTGTTGTACCAGCTGGTCCTGCTGCTGGTTCTGAAGCTGCTGCTGGTACTGCTGGGACGGTTGGTACTGCGGTTGGTACTGCTGGCTCTGGAGCAGGTACTGTTGCTCGGGGTAGCACTGAGGCTGATATGCTTCCGCTGTCTGGCGCTGCATGGGACGGTGCAAAGAGTCATATGTTTCCTGCGTGGTCAAGTCCCCTGCTCCAACAGCCATACGCCCCTGGGTATTGAAGTTCATATTCGTCCAACCTTGACGGAAAATTAACAAGCAAAACAAAATAAAACCATAAGTAAGTGCTTGCAGTCCTTATTAAACTGGACAAGGGAAGGAAACAGATATCAAACGTACGCAGGCGTGCCGTAGGAACTTAGTGATGAGAAGTGATGTTTCGCAGGGACTGGGGAATATCAGATCAATAAACAATGTCTCCCCCTGCCTGGGATATGGTGAATGAATGAATGAATGGACAGGGTTGGGTGGAATGAATATCTGTTTTATGGATAATTATTGATTGAATGGGGGCCTTCTAAGCATCAGAAATAGAACCACTCGGGTTGGTGAATGTGCAACTTCTATGTGAATAGGGGCATGCAAACGCGCGAATGGACGCGCCGGTAGGATTAACACGAGCCTGGAATCTAGAATAAATCCAGCTTCGGACCGGGTATCCAGGGCGAGTGTTATGGCCACAGACAAGAATTAAGGGGGGTAATGGGGCTAATAAAACTGTGTATCTGGTATTGATAGATTCAAGGTGCTTTAAAACCTCGAGAATAGGGACTGAAATAGAGAGATGAACAGATGAATGAGTGGCAGAATTGATGATGGAAACGCTGGTAGTGATTGACGTATAGAAGGATAGCAACTTAACACGACAGCTGTAGTCCAGCGCTGTGATAAACAATGATTATATGGAAAAAGGAGAGAGAGGGAGATATTGCAACTCCCGGTTCTTGTTTACTTTTCTCATCAGGAGGCGAGGACGCCGTTTCGTTGCTATGGGTTGAGCCCCCTTTTGCTTTCCCCGTCCACGATACAGGTAGCCATTTCTCTCACAAGTGTTAGCTTTTGTGCCTGGCTCTTGCTTCCTGGTGTGTATATAGCTGCGAGACATGATCGGTATTTGTCATTTCAAGCTCTTTCTATATATAATACGCATCTATGTATACATGCAGTAGAACCACAACCAGAGGGAAAAGGGGTTGTATACATGGCTCTCTGGATGGAAATCCAAAGGGTTCAAGCGCAGAAAGCAAATCAAAAATATCAGAAACGCAAAGAGGGTGAGTTGAGTCATCATCACATAAATAACCACACATCCATTCCTGGGCAGGGCATGGGGTTTCTGTGTTTTAAAACATCTATCATATCACGGCTTTCGCGCCCAGAAAA
Organism: Blastomyces parvus; assembly: GCA_002572885.1. Lineage (NCBI taxonomy): Eukaryota > Fungi > Ascomycota > Eurotiomycetes > Onygenales > Ajellomycetaceae > Blastomyces > Blastomyces parvus. The sequence continues at coordinate 178,915 of PDNC01000040.1, forward strand.
TCATCGCGAACATGATGTACCAAGGTGGGAATGGGAAACGGAAAAAAAACGCATGTCAGGAGGATCTGAATGTTTGGGAAAACATGTAGGTGGGGTTCTCTCTCTGCGCCGGTCGCGTTCTTGAAGTTGGATTCAAGAAAGGGCAAGCAGAAGGTGGGAACAAGGTCTATACAGGGAGGAGTTGAGTATCCAGTATATATCTTCCGAGCGAAGCCTCAAAGGAGGGCGGAAAAAAACACAAGAGGAGATAAAAGTCGACCAAAAAAAACCCAGTAAGTGTGAAATGAAAGAGAAAACCGCATGGGAAAATATCATGACAAATATGACAATCGAAAAGAAAAATCCAACCCAGTATATATGACAATGGTAAACGATATCAGGATGAAAATTTGCCTGTTGAAACGGCTCGTGCAGAAAAATAAGACCAAACAAACAAAAGAAAACCTGCCAACCAATCCCCACCAAAATTCATAAAGCCTCTATGGTGAAATGGCTTTGGAAAAGAAAAATGAAAAGGGGGTCAAAGACCAAACTCCGGGGTTAAAAAATCGTAAAACACAAAGGTAGTGCGAAAAGAAAAGATTCTATCGTAGTGCGATGGTTGGTACACTGTGAACGAACTATCGGGCGGGCGGGAAATATGTCTAGAAAGAAGCATGTCGACGATAGTGTTCCAAAGGGAGAAGCAACCGTACAGAGTATTAGAAGTTGGGATATTGATTGGAAATCGGCGATTTGTATGGAAGATGTCCTGCATCTGTGTGTGCGTCCGTGTGTTGTCTTTGGTCATCCGCCTGTTTATTCTAGGAATCCAAAGTCCGGGGTATACATATATATTCCAGCCAACCCTCCCTGTTTCTTTCCTTTTTGAAGAGGAAGAAGTATTACTTCCGATTAAGCAAACTGAGGAACTCCTCTCGCGTCTTCGCGCTCGCCCGCATACAGCCAAGCATGCAGCTGGTCGTTGTCGTGCTGCTAGTCTTCTGCACACCACGCATCACCATGCACAGATGGCTCGACTCCATCACGACGGCAACGCCTTGTGGTTTCAGCACTTCGGCAATGGCGAGGGCTACTTGTTTCGTTAGGCGTTCTTGGACCTGAAGGCGGCGTGAGAACATCTCTGCGAGGCGGGCGAGTTTGGAGAGGCCGAGGACGCGGCGGTCGGGGATGTAGCCAATGTGCATCTGTAGGTGTGTGTTTGTATGGTTAATAAATCTGCGCCCCCATATGACCTTGCTTTAAATATAATATGAAGGGTTTGTAACATGGAAAGTCGTACCTTGCCCGTAAACGGGACCATATGATGTTCGCACAGCGAGAACACTTCGATATCCTTCACGATGACAAGCTCGTCGTGGTCTTCATGGAAAACGGCACCATTAACCAGATCGCGCACGTTCTCCTCATAGCCCTTTGTAAAATACATCAACGCTTTCGCGTATCTCTCCGGCGTACCAAGTAGACCCTCGCGCTCTGGGTCTTCCCCGATACATTCTAGTATCGTGCGCACGGCATCTGCGAGTTTCTCTGTTCGTTTGGCATTTTCTTCCGGTGTAGCTTCGAGACGTTCGCGCGTACCAACACCTGCACGGGTAAATTAATAATTGAGGATGGGAAAAAAAATAAAAAAGGGGGGCGGGGAGGGGGGTACCCACTCGGCCAACTCAGTCCATCAAAATCAATTGGTGGATTCAGGGTATAAGGGCTCGCAGGTCGACTAATAGTAGGTGTTAGAGGTCCGGTATGGTCCCTGGGATCGCGGGGTGGCTCGCTAAGATTTCGTTTAATAGGAGGCGGAGCGAGGGCGGAAGCAGCAGTAGGGGTAGTAGTATCGGGAGCCACAGATAGCTCTAACGGTCTGCGAGCGGCGGGCAATGCTGTTGCATTGTCAGCGCCGCTCTGTTCAGCTAATATATTCTCCTGTTGACCATCCGGCACCCCGTTCTCGAGAATTTTATTTGTAGGTGGCATTGCCGTTTCCCGCGCGTTTGCAGCTACTGCGGGGGTTGCCTCTGCTGCCGGGACTGGTTTTGGAACGGCAAAATCCGGATCAACCACCTGTTTCCGGGCAAATGAAGATTTGATTGATGAATTGAGGCTCTCCCGCTCGCGCACGTTACTTGGCATGCGCACGGAAGCTGGTCCGTTGAGGAGATAGGAGGGGACGGCGGATTTGGGCTTTGGACCCAGTGGCGGGGAACTTCCAGTCATTGTCGACGACTCCAAAAAATTTCTCTGCGAGGGGACTGGTTTGAAGAACGAATGAATTGGGTTCGAGGAGCCGTACTTGTCTCTTCTCGGTTCCCGGTTCCTCTAACTGACAATATTTATATTTGGAGGGGCATTTGCATAGAATTTTGAAAGTTATAGACTGAAGAATGTTAACTTTTCTCCTTCCTTTTTTTGCTGGGCGGTGACTGTTTTCCGGAGGATCAGATAAGACATTCCGATCCCGCCATCGGCAAATCGTGGCTCTGATGACTAAGGAATGATGATTCGCTGGGGGCGGCTCTTCGGTAAAATAAATCTCCGGCGCTAGTCTAAAATAGAAAGATGCACCATACCATCCCCAAGACCAAAATGTTATACAAAGGACCCGTGGATTAGACGGAAGCAGGTCCAATTTATTGGGGTAAAGATACTGAGAACCTGAAGAGAACTAAGGACTACATTCGCCATTGAGTAGTTAACCGCTACCTTTCAAATTTCACCCCCAAGTGTACCTACAAATACAAACGGAGAGAAGGATAGAAAAACAAGCCATGAAATTCGTACACCTGAAACAACACCGGAAGTAATATCCTATCCCACCATCCCCAGGCAGGAAGTTGAACGGGTCTCTTCAAAGAGAATATAGGTTGTAGAAAAGGATACGTTGAAATCATCCCCCTTAATATAGGCAACGGGCACCAGCCCAAGCCAGAGAACAGTATGAACTAGCTTAGGTCATTTTTCAACCAAAATGACTACGTGGTCGCTCATGACTCCAGCTCCTCGGTTGGAACATCCTCCATGTCTTTACCAACAATGGCATCAGACACTTTCCATACTTGAAGCAGGTTGTCCTCCGCCGCCGAGCAGAGAACCCACGGATCATTCAAGTTCCAGCTGAAATCGGAGATACGGTTGGTATGCCCACCGTGCATAAATAGTCTATCCAACACACAATGATGTTAGTATCCTGTTATTGGCATGCAAGAAAAGCGAATTCATCGGAGTGTCTGGAGGGAACAGAGCGTTCGGGGAACGTTGAAAATTAGAAATCAAGTGGTCAACTTACAGCTCAGGGGGCCCATCCTGAGCATCTTCAGGGGTCTGCTCCTCGCCAGCACGACTGAGGTCCCAGAACATGATCTTTCGGTCGTAACTTGCACTCGCTAGCACCGCTTCCTCAAACGGATGCCAAGCCAGAGACGTTACCGATTCACTGTGGCACTCAAGCGCATGTAGCTTCGACTTAAGATTTCGGAGATCCCAAATGCCGACGCTCTTGTCCGCTGATCCGGTAGCAAGGACAGTTTCCTTAGCAGGGTTAAAAGCAATGGCATTTATTGCATCCTTGTGCTGATCCTTGGACACTGAAGAAGCGCGGGTAGTGTCTGCTTCACGAATGTCGAGGATTTGAAGTGTGATATCGTCAGATACACTCCCGATCAGGGATGAGTGGAGAGGGTGGTGTTGGACATCGTTGACAATGGAGGAGTGATGGGTGTATGTCCGCGAAGGCTTAAGAGCTTTGTTGCCTTTCGTGTGTTGTGTGATATCCCTGTAGAGTATTAGAACCGTGTACTTCAAGTAGGAATCAATGCTAGCCTCAGCGGGCTCAAAGGGTAGGGGTGACAAACCAAAGGCGGACGGTTTTGTCTTCACTTCCAGTAGCGAGATGGCCAATCAAATGAGGACTCCAACTTAGCCCAAACCCTTCCTTCGAATGTCCAAGTAGCTCTAGCTCAGGGCTGACGTTACCCGTGGGAAGACTAGGGTGTCTCGAACGGTCCCAAATCATCACTCTCCCATCTGTGCACATTGTTGCAATAACATTTGGATTTTGTGGTTGGTATCGCGCTTTGTTCACTTCGCCTTTGTGATCGATCTTTTGGACAATGTTGAATTTCACCTCCATGGGCGCCTTCTTTGATCCCCCGCCTCCATACCCGCCAATCTCTCCCCTCTCGTCATCGTAATCTTCCGCATCTGGAGCTGTTGGATTAGGTAGTTGGACATGTGCTATTTGAAGGTAGTTTTGGGCATCACTCGACGTATGAGTTCCGATGAGTAGGCGGTGGGTTGAGTAAGGTTTATCTGGGACGCTATGGGTGGTGTTAGCGATGAGAGGATCTAAACTAGAGATCGCAACGTTGTCCAAGAGGACCTACGCTTGCTTATCTGGTAGCCATTGTGTAGTAAGAGTAGGCCATTCCAATGCTGTGCTAAGAATCATATCATAAAGAAACGGCGCATTTTTCTTCCATGTCTTGTATTCTAGGAACAAAAATGTCAGCCAAAAAGTTCTCCAGAAGACAGCAAAAATAAGACGGGAATAAATACCTTCATTAATTATCTTCTCCTCTGTTCTCTCCTCTTCCTGCTCCTCCTCTATGCCCACTAAAAATGCAACCCCAACAATCAGCAACTATCTTGCGCGCAGTCAAGGCCTCCTCACAAACCTTGATCATAATCATCCATGGTGAAGCTTGGCAGTTAAAGCCTCGCGCGCTTCCTTAAAGCAGGGCAGCAGTGACTTAGGTATTAGGCTCAGGAGATTCCAGAATATTTATCTTGCAAATTGGACCTCTTTGGGCCGTAGAGTCCTATCGGAGCTGTAGTTGTTAAAATGGATGTTCGCAAAAAGAAGAAAACGCGATTGTCGCGTTAATGAGCTCGGGGAGCACGCTAGTCCTCTTTTGATAAGATTCGCCACGTGACACAGCTCGAGGCGCCACCCCCGATTTGGATTCCCCGACAGACGCCCAGTCAAGATCCTATCCAAGTCATAAAACTCCAGCTATTCACTCCGGGCGTATTTAACGGACTTTTTTTCTTTTTTTTTCTTTCCTTTTCACTGTTTTCCTCTTAATTTGGAGCTCCGAGAGCTCATCTGTTCTTAATACCTATAGAGTTTTGTCTATATGGGTTAAATTTGTTCCTGCCTCGTTCTTCATGCAACCCAGCCCACGCCACGAACGTTGACCACATATTTCAACTTCATACCACGTCTCTATCATTATTAGTTAAAGCAATCCGCAAATATGGGTGTTCCTAAGTTTTTCAGATGGATGTCCGAACGATACCCCGCGATATCGCAGTTGATTGCGGAAAACCGCATCCCCGAGTTCGATTGCCTATACCTTGATATGAATGGCATTATCCACAACTGCACGCACAAGGATTCTGACTCGCCAACCTTTCGCATGACAGAAGATAAGATGTTCATCGCTATTTTCAACTATATAGAACATCTATACGGGAAGATCAAACCCAAAAAATTGTTTTTCATGGCTATCGACGGTGTCGCACCGCGCGCGAAAATGAACCAACAACGAGCGAGACGATTCCGCACAGCGTTGGATGCAGAAATGGCCAAGGAGAAGGCTATTAAACAAGGGATTGAGATGCCGACGGAGGAGGCCTTTGATAGCAACTGCATAACACCGGGAACCGAATTCATGGCCAAGCTGACCCAGCAGCTGAAGTATTTCATCAACAAGAAAGTTTCGGAGGATGTGGAATGGCAGGGCGTGGAAATCGTTCTGTCCGGGCATGAGGTTCCTGGCGAAGGAGAGCATAAGATCATGGAATATATCCGGCAGTCGAAAGCACAACCAGGATACCACCCAGATATACGACATTGTTTATACGGCTTGGATGCGGACTTGATCATGTTGGGGCTCCTGAGTCACGACCCTCATTTCTGTTTACTCCGTGAAGAAGTAACGTTTGGGAGGCAAAGCCAGAAAAAGTCCAAGGAGCTAGAACACCAGAATTTCTATCTTATGCATCTCTGTATGGTGAGGGAGTACTTAGAGCTAGAGTTTCAGGGGTTGGAAGAGGAGGACGCTTTGAAATTCCCTTTTGATTTGGAACGGGTTATTGACGATTTCATTCTTATGGCGTTTTTCGTGGGAAACGACTTCTTGCCAAACCTGCCGAATTTACACATCAATGAGGGGGCGCTGGCTTGGATGTTCAAGATTTACAAGCAAGTTTTACCGAAACTTGGAGGATACATAAATGAACAGGGAACAATCAATCTGGAGCGGCTAGGGGTTCTCTTGGATTCGTTATCCGATGTCGAATTCCGTTTCTTTGAAGCGGAATATTCCGATGCTCGTTGGATTAAATCCAAAATGAAAGGCCAAGATCTGGAGAACTCAGAGCCACCAGCAAATTCGAAGGATTTTGCGGTTTCACCTGCACAGAAGCAGATTTTCAACCGAATCAAAAAATATGTCACACATCGCCCGCTGAATGATGACGGGCAACCAGTTCCTCTTGATCTCTCCCCTAGTTTGCCAGCAAGGGATCGCAAATTCGTAGAGCAGTTAGCGGACGATCTGCGCCTTGCGTGGACTACCGTGTGCAACGAGCATGGGGAGAGATTTCTGCGGGTACAACTACCATCGAAGGAGACGCAATCTAGCGGGAGCTCTGGCGATGAAGATGGTGATGATGAAGAAGGTCAGGTTGCCCTTCTTCGTGTTATGAAGAGATATGAAAACGCCAAGGTGAAGGAAACGACGGCAGAGGAAGCTCAGCAAGCAGCCGAAAAAAAATACGAGCTCAAGTTCCAAGAGTGGAAGAACGACTACTACAAGTCCAAATTCGGATGGGGTTTGGATAACCATGAAGAAATGCGAAAACTAACCGAAAATTACGTGCAAGGCCTTCAGTGGGTTCTCTATTATTATTATCGTGGAGTCGCCTCGTGGCCCTGGTTCTATCAATATCATTACTCGCCCATGATTTCTGATGTCAAGTTTGGCTTGAAGGTTGATATGAATTTCGACCTTGGGCAACCTTTCCACCCTTTCGAACAGTTAATGGGTGTTCTACCGGATCGAAGCAAGCAAATTGTCCCTTCGGCCTTCCATGAATTGATGACTTCCCCGGAATCACCGATCATTGACTTCTATCCTCGCGACTTCGAACTTGACATGAACGGTAAAAAGATGGAGTGGGAAGCCGTTGTCAAGATTCCGTTTATTGATGAAAAACGTCTGCTTGGCGCGATGGCTACGAAACAGCATTTGCTGACGCCAGCGGAGAAAGCAAGAAACGAATTTGGTGTTACCTTGAAATTCACTTATTCCCCGGATATCGAATACACATATCCCAGTTCACTTGCTGGCGTGTTTCCCGACATCGCCAAGTGTCGCTGCATAGAAAACGTGTTTGACCTCCCAACAATGGAAGGCCTGGAACCTTTTGTTGGCCTTGTGGAAGGTGTCAAATTAGGACACGAAGCATTGGCGGGGTTTCCTAGCCTGAAAACATTGCCACACAATGGCCAACTGGGCTTCCACGGAGTATCCGTGTTTCAACAAGAGAGTCGTAACGAAAGTATGGTGGTGACGCTCAGCGAGCCAGAGAACCGGTCCAGCGTTGAACTAGCGAAACAAAAACTTGATCAGCGAGTGCACGTCGGATACCCATTCCTTCAAGAGGCCAAAGTGACTCGTGTGTCTGACGAGCTGTTCGATTACATGTATGTCGACGGAGAGCGGCATGTTGTTTCTATTCCGCATACTCCTTCCCAAACAGATCAGTGGAGACGCAAGGCCCACCAGATTGAGTCATACTATAGCAAAAGACTCGGCATGGTTGTTGGCGATATCGAGTCCATGGTTCATGTGCAGATGCTCAAGGGATTAATGAAAACGGACGAGGGCGCCACGGTCAAGGAATTCGCTGATGTCCCAGGTATTGAAACGGATTACGCTCTGCAGCTTGTTGTTGACCAGGTTATGTGCGAGGATGATCGGTTCATCGAACGAGAAGCTTTACCTGTCGAAGAGGAATTCCCGGAGGGAACAAGGGCCTTTTTCCTGGGTGAATACAACTACGGAGCACCAGTGCATATCATTGGGCATGAGGACGGAAAATTGAGTGGCCTTGTTTCTGTCGTCAAAGGCAAGGAACCGGAATTTGGTCGAGACCTCACAAGATCTGCTGAAAGGCTCTCTCCCTACAGCCCCTCGTTCGCGATTGCCCGTAGTCTGAATCTGAACCCTCTGACGCTGGCCAAAATCACGTCTTCGTTCACGGTAGTCTTGGACGGCCAACGTATCAACCTAGGCCTCAACTTGAAATTTGAGGCGAGAAAGCAGAAAGTGCTCGGATATTCTCGACGCGGACCCACTGGATGGGAATTCAGTGAGAAAGCCATCGCTCTTCTCCAGCAATATATGATCAAATTCCCCGAATTCATTGCAGGCATTCAGCGAAAACCACAAGGAGATGGCTTCCAGGCTACGGATTTTTACCCACCAGAAACAGCGGCTGCCAAAATCAAGGAGATTCAGGCATGGCTTAAGTCTATCGAGGCGAAGCATTTCGAACGTGTACCTTTAGAAGCTGAACAACTCGATTCAGACCTTGTGAAATCTATTGAACAGGCCGCGGACGAACTCGTCCGTACTCGACCCGCACCTGAAGCCAAAAAGATGAAAGGCGTCCCGCGCAATGCTTTATTAAAGCCGGCGGACGCGGAGCATCGGCTGGGCAACCAGTCATTTTCTCTTGGTGATAGGGTGGTCTATGCTCAGGAATCTGGCAAGGTCCCCATCGCCACAAGAGGTACTATAGTTGGACTCACGCGCACATCCAGAACAATTCTCCTAGACATTGTATTTGACGTCTCCTTTATGAGCGGCACAACTCTGGGAGACAGATGCTCCCCATTCCGTGGTTCGACAGTCCCTGCCTCATGCGTCCTAAACGTGACCAACAGACAACTTGTCGCAACGACCCGCGCGGCGGCCGAACAAGGTAGATCACAACAACAGCCACTGACCGTTCAAGGCTACGGAGCTCCTCTCGGACCAGGTGGAAAGGGTCAGCTGAAACATGCTCCCACCCCTCCACCTCTACGAGGCAGTTTCCGCGGCGCTGTTGCAGGCCAGATTGGTGCGCCCAGGGGCAATGGAACGTTCCGTGGCCGTGGAGGCCGCGGCCAGTTCGAGCAAACATTGCCAATTCGCAACCACCATCCAAGCAGTGGCTCACCGCAACCCTCTAAAGACATCCGTGGCCGGGGTGGTCGGGCTAATTTCGGCAGCAATCAGAATGGATATAGCCCACGTGGGCGCGCAGGGCCGCGTGGAGGCATCGGTTCATCGCCTGCGACTCGCGCCGGCTATGCTGCGGTTGATAGGATGGACCCGACAGAAGGCGTTGTGCAGCACAACCCTAATTTTAGACCTCGATCTTACAATAATGTTCCTCCGCCGTCGTCTTTGGAACGTGGGGGAAGCGGTCGTGGTAGAGGTGGTCGTGGTTTTGCGCGAGGCGGTGGCAGGGGTGATAGTCGAGGTGGTCGAGGCCAGGGAACCACACCTGCTTGAAGGGATGAAGTTCTTCCAAAATGAAAGAAGTTTTAGATCGTGGTGTTGACGACTCCGTTTTCTTTTTCGATTTTCCGTGTATCACATATTCGATGAGTGCGATTGGCAAAAATAGGAGGGTTGTTGTACACAATATCTATACTTAAGTATATTACTGATTATGGGCGTCGGGATGGACATAAATATGTGTATCCGTATATCATGATGCGATGTGATATGACATTTCGACTATGTCATGAACTTGTTTTGCACTTATGATATGACGATTATGATGACAACGGGAATTGTTTTTTTTTCTTCTTTTTTTTTTACCTCCCGTCTACCTCTTAAGCCCCTGTGCCATAACCAAGGCCTACATTTCTAAGATGAAGAGCCTACAGTTACCAATGTATGGACATATAATGTGTTTCATTTTCATCATGCAATTCACTCCATACTTTCTTTGTTTACGGAAAACACACCCAAAAATCTCTTCTCAACACGTTTGATCGGTTTATACTTGTACTCTACAATGTCTCCAATCTCTCTAATACCTCCAACTCTGGAAATCGGGGGGAAGCGCGGGGAATGAGCATTGTTCCTCATTCTTTTGATATTGAACATCTACGTTCTGAGTTGAATATGGTCCTTGCTCTGCGAAAATACAGACAAGCGCATAAAGGAAAGGACATGCACTCTACATACAGGAGGTGAGCCGAACAATAGTTCCTATCCAATATCGTTTTCCGGTGCAGTTCATACGTACAGGGCCGAATCGAAAAGGAGGGCTTTCTCAGCAGAAGATCCATCAATTTGATAATGACAGCCCTCGCCCTCATCGCTTCTTTGTCCAAACAAAATCCGACCTGATAGAAGGAAATGACAATCAGATGAAAAGGTAAGCTGGTATAACTGAAATAACGACAGCCCTTACGCCCGTCTGGGCCGAAGCCCCTGATATCTTGTTCCTACACCGCTGGGAGTTAGCGGAGGCAAATCAGACGGAATAGCACAACACCTAGAATCCACTGTCCTAGTGGATCAGTTTCTGGGTAACATGTTTGAAAATTTTACGGTTCCGTCATTCCAATTGATCGATTCAAATCTCAACTGCCGCCCCATGAAAAAGGAAACTGAGACGAAGCTGTATCTGTAAATAAAAGAAATGGAGGGGGAAAAATGACAAAAATCACAAGCAGCTCCAGGCCCCAGGCCACAAATCTAGGGCATAACAAATAATAACCCTTTCGCCCTCGATTTTTGACGATGTACTGTACGTCGTGGAGCGGGTCGGTGGTAGGTTGTGTATCGCACGGCCACGTATTTGTGCTTGAATGCACAGAGCACAGAGTGTGTCAACGAGGGAAAAGAAATTCCCTCTCCATTGTCAGTCATTCCATTTTAACTGGCTGATTGCCCTTTAGTGAAACCTCTTTGAAATCGCGCCCCACATTCTCCGCTTCGCAGGATTCTTGTTGGTTTTGCAGGGTCAAAAAGATAAAAGGGACAAGGGCGGCCATGCCATGCCATGCCATTCAGGATGATGATTAGGGTTGGGTTAGTGCATCTGCGCATGCGCAGGATGCAATGCAGATGCCGATAGCTGCAAATGGCCTGTCTGGTTGTCTTCAGGGCTCGCGACGGGGAGACTTTCCGCGCAGTATCCCCCGCATGCATATTTGACATGGGGGACCCTGACATCCCGCTCTGAGAACATCTCTGGTATTGCATCCGTTGATGCCCCCTTGACATGCCGTCTATGATAGCCTGTTGGCAGATACTGTGCTTTCGAGGATTGCTTAAGCATCAATGGCGCGGTAGTCCAATAACTGTGCCAAATGCAACCCACTACCAGTAGTGAGTGCGCCACAGCATACAGAAAACCACATCATACAGAAAATATTCTGAATATAGCAATCTTCAAAAATTAATTAATAATCATTATCACATCTATCTATAATATAAAGATTATCTATATACTTATTAGAAGATGTAGAATTCACTGTAGATTGAGATTCTATAGAATTATCTTATTGTGATTGAGTGATTGTAGATTTTATAGATTTGATTTCAACTGACTGAAGATTCTTATTGAATATCTTTTTCATCTCATTCACTCTATGAATTGTGATCTTGTGATTGATATTTTTAATAGTGAGAACTCTGTCTACTTACATCTATCTGCAGAAGAATTTGATAATTCAATATCTATTTATTTAATAATGATCTGTAAATTCACTCTCACAGTGTACATTCAATTTCATCTGAATTATACTACTCTTGAAAATCTTATTCAATTATCTTATTAAATTAGATATAAGAATATTTTTCATATCTTATAAGATCTTGATTACTGTATTAATTTAATAATATAGTTTTACAATCATTTTTAAGAAAATTAATTATAAAGAGACAGTTAATAGTTGATCTGTGAATGACAGAGTAAAGCAATCATATACATCATTATTATCATTATATATATTGAGATCTGAGACATTATCAACAGTAAGAGATCTCAATCAATTGAGAATTATATTATAATTAATCAGATATATTTCACAGTCAGTAAAATCAGCTCTCACAGTATCAGATTTGAATATTTATAGTCAGACACTCTTCAGATTAGTAAGAAATTATCTATTATTATACTGCTCATATTTATAGTAGATGATCTTATTAACTGTCTTTGTATAATAATACTTATACTGCTGAAAAGACACATTATTAAGAGATTGTAGAATATAACTTATATAAAACAGAAATTTAAATAGAATAATTTTATAAAGATTACAGTATTGAATGAATTCTTTTATAAGATAAGAATTATAATTGTTTATTAATAGCAGTTAATAACTGTTCATTTAACACTTTTTTATCATTTTATTGAATCACTTGATTCATTTAAATTCAATCTTATTATTTATAAAATCAGACTCAGATACAGTGATAATATAGTTATCAGATAAGTTGAAATATATATATCAATTCTTCAGATGAATTTTTGATTTTATTATAATTAACAGATTCAATACTGTGTCATCTACACTGACACATTTCATCACTGTTATTAATCTGTAAGAGTATGATGACTGTATTATGATTATGAATGAAACTGAGATAACTTTTATCTGAGCTGCTAACATTTCAGTAAACAACATCTCAGCACAGCTGATTGTAATCTTACTTCTATGAAAGAAATTCTATGAGAATTCTATAAAAATTTTTATATAAAGTGATTCATTGTTTAGTAATTATATATAATAATAGTTGAATACTATAAAGAAGCTGAGTAAGACACAAAGTCTTACATCAGCTCAGATAATCTTTGAATCACATCTAATAGCATGTCTAAAAATGACTGAGAAGCAGATACTTCTCAGAAAATGTGATAATTTCATCTATAAAAAAATTCATAGTTATCATGCTAGAATGATCTGAAGAATATACTCTGAAAGCATCTTGTATGAATAAGCAGTGAGTAAAATAAGTTATCTGAAGAGATATAGTATACTTGAAGAGAGAAGAATCTCATACTCAGATGAATATCACATACATCAGAAAATATCAGAAGAGAAATGAAAGAGTTAAGACTGAAAATTCAGAGAAATTAACTCATCACTCTGAAATGATAAAAAGAGAAGATGTTCTCATAAGAATTGTATGATGAAGAAATAAATTAAGTTACACACTTATACTTAAATCAATTCTATATAAACTGAAAACTTATTGAAGATGAATATCTCAAACTTCTTCATTTCTGTGAATCTGTTGTCTGAATCTGAGAGTATATAAAATCTTTTTAAAAAAATATAGAAGATAATATATACAGCAATCTGAGCAGTAGATTCTGAAGTGAGAATTAAAGTCAGAAGTCAGATTCTGAGTGAGATTAATAGACTGTGTACACTCTGATAGAATGAAAAGAAGATAGAAAAACAGAGAGAATACTCTGCTCAGTATAATATAATTATAAAAATATTTACAGAGATGATAGCAGTAATTGAAAAGAAAAAGACAACTCAGATTCATAAACTGCAGTATGAAATTGAATATTTATAACTGTCAGTGACTGTATCAACTCTGAATATCTCACTCTCAATATTTATCTTAAACTCTGAAGTAAACATTCTCACTGAAACTACTTCATATAATACAGATATACATAAGAGTTATATTCAGTCAGATGATCTACTGAAATCTTCAAGTTTTAATAAAGATAGAAGAAATGACACTGCAATTAATTAATTGAGATAATTATACTTATACTTCTATCTTGAGTGTAATCTGACAGATAAATAACTCATGAAGTTTTAATAAATTCTGTATATAATATCATTCTTATATGAAAAAGTAAAATTCTTATGAATAATAATTGAGAAGTTGAATATAACTGATTCTGAGAAACATCTCTATTTATAAACATGAATGAACTTTTTTAAATAAATTTTATGAAACTTTGAAGAAGTAGATATACAGAATAAATATTATGAATGCTTTACAGAATATAAGTAAATATCTAATCTCACAGTATACTATACACATTTCAATCTGTGATATCTTGCTCTTGACAGCAATTTTCTGAGATTCTTCTATTTTCAGCTTTTTATACACAGTCTTACATCTGATCTACAGACAGAGTGAAAATACTTAAGTTCTCAATCAGAAACTGTGAAAGAAGTGTTTAAGATTCTTATCATACAAGAGCAGATGAGCTTGTTAAGAAGAAAACTTATCTTGATAAATATATTAACACAGTATATAAGTCATCACACAGTACTGACTTCTTATTCTGATATAATGAATCTAGATCTGAACATCATTATAAAAGCTCTGAATTCTCTGAAAAAGAGATTAATGAGATGAAAATCTTAGTATTATAAATATCAGACTTGCTTTAATTATGAATGATAGAATTATAGTATAAAAGAATGCACTAGTTATACATAATCAACATTAATAAGAGAGTTAAAAAACTAGATGAATCAGTGAACTTGAAGATACTCACTGACAGATTGTGAAAAGTCTTTATAATGAATAAAATATCTGTGTTAGATGATTCTTTGAATTCTATAAAAGTTAATAAAGAGCAGAAGTTAGAATGAAATATGAGTGAGAATATGAATACTTATCTAAATACTTTAGAATCTGAAATACTAATATATCAGAGCTATCTAAATAAAAATCATGAAATCTTTATATAAGTTCTGACAGATACTGAAGCTTCTATATAATATATCAGTGATCATATAATCTGACAGTTAAAGAGAGTAAAATAAATGAAAGATTCTCAATAAGTATAACTGTCTAATAACTGATATCTGATCTCATCAGTGAAAGTAAGAATTCTCTTACACTTGAGAATATAATTATACTACATCTGAGTATGAGAATTATAAAATATAAAGTATGATCTGATTCTTGAATTTAACTGATTCAAGAAGTTCAATCTGTAGATTCAGTGAAGTACATATCATATAACTCTGACAGATCATAAGAGAAGAGTTTATATAATTCTATCAATCAACATAAGAAGAAGATTTCACATCTCTGAGATAAAAGAGTTAAATCTACTTACTCATCAACAGACTAAATGAATGATATACAAGCTCATCTCTAAAAGTGTACTCTATCTTATATGAAATCTGAAGTCTGAAAACAAGTCTAAAACAGAGAATAAGTCAGAAGAAAAGTGAATGAAAGCTCTCTTATATAAATACTGAAAGATCTTTTAAACTGATCTCTCACTGAAACTATCATCTTGTAATGCCAGGACATCGGAGAATCTATAATGCGGAATAGGAACCACGGGAACTTAACCACCCGGGTGCTCTACGCCACGTATATATATATCTACGCTGAAGAAGATGGGGGAAAGTCTTTTCTCTTTCTTTCTTCAGTGATTAGCTCTGATATATTCAGATCTAACTGCAATACAATGCTGATAGCTTCTTCTTATCCTTTTCAGGCATAGTTTCTAT